>VACF01000656.1:0-228278 GCA_006891605.1 Pleurozium schreberi
ACGGTAATAGGTACGGATCCATACTATTGTTGTGTTACCCTTAAACTGCAAGGAAGGGTAAATTATCAAAGGACATTTGTTCATTCCACAATTCATTAAATTCTTAGACATTGAACCCTTGAGCCATGTGTGCATACATGTCTAATATATTTTCACACACAACGCACAGTTTGATATTCTTCCCCAAAATGCAAAGGTATACACAATAGTAAAACACATTGTATTTTCTGAGTTCCATGACTCTTTCAATGAAATCCATATATACTAATCCCAATTTGTCAACACATTTGTGTGCACTATGATATAACAACTAACCTTGCCCCCCACGCAAAACTCCACCTTCATAGTTCCACAATAGGAAGTGTTCATCTATGGTCCTGCAAGAGCAATTCCCTAAACCGATTTCGTTCACCTAATTTCAAACATTAGAATCCTTCACAGCATATGGTGCAAGTTTCTAAAACATTTTTGCACATGTACACATAGTAATATAGCACAAAGACCCTTTGTTAGAATTTTGACCCTCATTCATTTGTAAACCTAACGTTTTTATTACCCTAAAATATGCTCCTTTATACCCCGAAGAGGCCCAAAATTTGTAACAAAGTTTTCAAGATGACCACCCCAAAAAATGAACTGCCCACCAAAACATTATCCAAAAAAAGTCAGAAAAAATAACTAAAGTGAAGCAATCCATGCTCCACGCTTCAATTCTACGTTCTACGCTCCGCGCTCACGCTTTACGCTCGTATACTAGCTTCGCTCTCCATAACACTTATTATGTCCTTTATACACAGAGGATTAAATATCGGCTCTTTAAGCTTTACGAATCCCATATGCCCTAGACAACTCGTGGGATCTGTACATACAGAGCAGTATGCTAAAGGCCCCGTTCCCAGAGCAAGAGAGGTTATGTCGTCCTTACCAACAACTTGTAGTGAGCAGATCTTGGCGATCTCCTCGTCGGAGTAAAACAAAAAGGATATTGCCTTTAGCTGACTAGTCATGGTGATGCTTGACAAATGCCTACCACCACCATCCATACAAAAAATCAGATAATTGAAGCTAGCTATGGGCTCAAGCTGTGCCTCTTACAATGCTTCAGTACACTTCTCAATCATACAATAAGAGATGGACTCTGTGGCGTTTATAGAGCGCATGGGAATGGATGCAGGCATCGTCAAGTTGTATGATATCATGATGTTGGATATYGCTAACTTGATCAAGATGATTGTGATAGATAACACTCGAGTGTTTGGTGATGTACATGTGTCCCGCAATCGGACGAGACTCCAAGAGTGTATCGACACATTAAGCACCTACAAGTGCGATATTGTGGCAGATGGAGAGTCTGTGCTTACCATTCTCTTCCTGTCGGCTGTTGCTACAAGCTACCAGAAGACAGTATAAAGGGAATATTCATCGTAGAAGGAAGAAGGAAGGTTCTGATGTGTCAGGAGAAGAGTTGTACCTTTCGATACTTAGCACGAAAGGAGAAGTGCGAGTTGAGGCTTCCTAGATGTCACTGTGAGATGCAAGCGGTCGACGAGGCAATCAAAGTCTCTACTCCATGGTAGTCTCATCAACATATTCATAGTGATGAAGGCTCTAGGGAAATCTTCAGCTGATGCGAAACAAAAGATACTGTCATGGACAAATCACAAAAACCAGGTGTCAGGATTTCTTTTGGAGTCCCAACTAGATGCTACTACGTTCGACAACATTGTTAATATCTCCACGGATGGGTTACTAGCTGCTCTAGACAACGACGCGAAGGTCGATATGTTGTCGCTGATGGTATGCAGATTTGGAGAAACTATACTATTGTTGAGGCAGGAGGAAGACAGAGATTGTCTGAGCTTCAAGTGCGTACATACCCCTGCTGATATTGTGAGGAAGCATGTAGATAAATAGATCAGCAAGCTCGCTGAGCAGAAGAGAAAAAGTGGTGACAGACGAAAAGCGTTTATAATCAGTGCTTTAGGCAAGATATCAAGGGACATCTGCAAGAACTTCAAAACAGGTACGTGGGACAGATACACTCAAAGTGATGGTAGGAGAATTATATCTTAGGCATTGTCAACGAAGTCGCGTCTAGGCTCACTGTCTCATGGTATGTTGTGGTAATCCGTGCATAAATTGCAAAGGGACAAACATAGAACCAAGCTTTGTACCATATAGCTTTAGGCTATTGACTCAGGAGCTCTCAATGGCCAATATCCGAATAGGTCTGAAATCTGTTTGAAGTAAAAAAAGTTTTTTTGTATAGTATGATTATGAGTACTTGATTATATCGATCATACCTGTTCCAACCTTTGATCTGGTACCCGTTATTATACTATCAGATGTGCCGTACGTAGGTTCTTGCACCCCCTTACATGCAGCTTTGGCTCGGGGGGGGCACTGGCAAAAATCGTAGAAACTACGTGTGATAAAAAATAGGGTCCAATATATTCCTTGTAGGTAAATTTTGTAAACAATGTACATGTAATATACAATGCTAAAAAATTGTAAAAGACGATTATAAGTAAAGTAGCATGCTATATATTATCAAATTTTACCTCTATTTCAAAAATACCATGTCTTTTAATCAATTTTATAAGGTTTATATAGCCCCTTGTTAAATAGGTGATTATCGCAGGTGTATGAATGTTGTGAACATAAAGTGTGCCTTAGCAACAGCCAGCCTTTTTCCAATGGCTTTATTAAGTACGAAGTATGCTGTGGGTATCATGTTTACTCTATCCTTCAACAGCTGGCGCGTGACTGCCACTCCTTCGAGTATAGCAATGTCAAAGGCATAGTATGTACTTCCCACCCTCTCTGTGTCAAACACTGTGAGTTGCTGGGAACCTGGGACATTTAGTTGAACTAACCTCGCTCGGCCTTTGGTTGATATGTCGTACACGTTTCCCTCGTAGCGCACAAGAAACGACCTCGTCCCGTCAAGCTTTAGAGATACAGAGCCTCCGGACCCATAGTGCTCCCGAAAGTCCCTCACCGTTATGTCGACGGGCTTGGGAAACCTGTAGCTGCGGAGATCGAGAGTACTTACAAGTTTGTTGATCTAAACACATATACTGGACCCTCCACTAGGTCTGATGCTCTCCATTACAGACTCTAGAGACTTGAGCTCACAGCTATCATCTAACAACTCCAATTTGATCTCGTAGTGAACTAGAGCTCCTGAGCCGACCTTTGTAGAATCAACCCTAAACTTACCGTGGTTGTCTGTGTATCTCTCTTTGATCCTTTTCAACTTCATAAGCATTCCCTGCTCATCATGGTACTCTCTCTTCAAAGACAAGACAATCTTCGCATCGTACTTTGGAATTGCTCTCGAAGATATCTTCTCTTTAATGAGAAACTCTGAGCCTACTTGTCTTACAATAACAGCGTTGCTACCCTCTACGGAGTAAAAAGTCTCCTCTGTAACAATAGCGTTACTGATTTTTGTAAACTCATCAAATTCCTCCTTCTTCACATTTTTCAGTCTGATCTCAATCTTGTATTTGTACCCCTCAGGCGATTTCGACTCTAGGTCTTTCTTCGATCTCACGAAGTGCTGTAGGACATCCATCGTGTGTATGTCTGCAAAGATAAGTTAGTGAGCCAGCAAAGTAGCACCACTGTCCAATTCACTTACAGTGCTATCATRGACGAATTTATCCCGTCATATCCGAACACCTATGATAGCAATTTTGTTAACGATCTATGGAAGAAAAAGGAATTCTATGAAGTGCGCAACATGAGAAAGTCAAGATTATATCCTCACCAAGAATTCGTAAAAAGGTTCATGTCTCCCCACACGCCGTATGATAGTCTACTACTATTCCACAATGTGGGATCGGGAAAGACTTTTACTTCTATAGCAGGGTTGTTCGCCCTGACAACTCGACAACTCGACGAACACGACAGGTTCGACGTCAAGTAGACCTCTTCATCCGTCTAGTAGAGTCAATGTCGAGTTGACTGCCCCATAAAAATTTGGACCCTGCCCGTTCGCCACGCGTCTGCTAGTTGGCAACCACATGGCAAAAACCAGGGTGCATTCGGATGTGGGCGACCTCGGGTACAGGGCGACTGCGGGTAGGGGCGACCTCAGGTAGGGGCGAGTGCAATAGGGGCGACCCTTCACCACCCGCACTCGCCCTTTTGCCATCCGAAGTCGCCCCTACCCATAGTCGTCTTTTTTGGACCTGCGGTCGCCCTACCTGCAGTTGCCTTTTTTGGACTTTCCACGTCAGATGAAAATATCTGACCGTCGGGTAGAAAATTTTCAAAATTTGGGCGACCGCGGGTGTGGGCTCCTTCGAATTTGTCGCGCATGTTCGACACTCGACATACTCGACATGCGACGTCAGACAGACAACTCGACACCGAAACCCGAAAATGCGTTCGACAGAACAACCCTGTTCTATAGCAGTAGTTCAGTCTCACAAATCGTGCAAGGGAAGGGCACTAGTGCTTGTCAGAGGCAAGACTTTCGCTAACAACTTCAGAGACCAGATTCATAAGTGGCCAAACAGAGACATGAAAGACTACGAGATAAAGAAGTACATTTCGTTTGCAAACAGGCTRAAAAGGTTAGACGACGATCAGGTGATCTCGAGCTTCAGCAACAGAATAATAGTAATGGATGAAATCCACAACCTTAAGCACTCCATGTCTGACTTTGATGCAGAAACTGTGTACGGCCAGATGTGGAGACTGTCCCATCTCGTCAGGGATTGTAGGGTGCTCCTTTTGAGTGCTACCCCCATGATAGACAAGGCTGAAGAGATTCTTTCTACACTCAATCTAATACTCGATGGCAGCTGCCAGTTCGACACGTCATTGTTTCCTACTGAGGATGAGTTCAGGGCGGCCATAAGAGGAAAGATCTCGTATCTGAATAGTAGTCAACACATGGCGAGAGTCGTGGAGAAAGGTATAATCCTTAGCGCCTGCTCGGTTAGAGTTGTCCCGTCATACATGAAAGGGTACCAGCTCAAGGCATATAAAAGTATAGATATTAATGGCTTGGACGATAGCGTGTATAGAAATTCTATTTACTGCTCTTTGATGACGTTCTGGGACGGCACATATGGTACAGATGCATTTGCAAAGGTCATAAAGATCAGACAAGGAAGAAAATTAAGATACACCTTTGCTGCGGAAGTCGCACAAAGGTTAACGAGAGACAACTTGCACCTCTACTCATGTAAGTACTCTAACATGTTGTGCATAATAGAAAACAATGCTAACATGCTAGCGTTTGTGTTCTGCGAGGAGGTAAAAGGGACAGGGCTAATTATGATAAGTTGTATACTCGAGTTGTTCGGATACGAGCTGTACAATGGTGAAGATATAGATGAGATAGACAAGGGCTTGCGGTACACGCTATATAYGGGAGATACAACTWCGTGCTCAAATCCGGAGAAAAGACTAGGAGGATTTAGGTCTATGGAAAACAGGTACGGGGAGTATGTCAAGGTGCTGCTTGGAAGCAGAATTAGCGGGGAGAGTGTGAGTYTGGCTAATGTGAGACAGGTACATGTTATCACACCTCACTGGAACAAGTCCACAATTGTGCAAGCAATTGGAAGAGCGGTAAGAAGTTAGTCCCATGATCTCCTACGGGAGGAGGAGAGACATATTAACTACAACCAATGGACGCAATTCATACGTGTCGACCAATCACAATCAAGTATTTGTAAGACATATTAACTACAACCAATGGACGCAATTAGGTGTAGTCTATGGTATAAGATTGGATCCACGTGCACTAATGGGTGTTTCTACCTTATGTCACTTTGTCAACACGGACTTTATTCATGGAGATTGAGTATGACTCACCAGTGGTTGAGGGGGTGAGAGACCTACTGAGGAAGGTATTCCCCAGCGAGGCCATACAAATATACTTTATGCGATTCATCGCAACGTGTTTAGAGGGACGAAATGCGAGTAAGATATTCTCTATATGGTCGGGTCCGGAGACAATGGTAAGACTGTTATGGTCTCTCTGGTTGAGCGAGCATTTGGAGACTATGCTGTAAAGATGCCAACCTCACTGCTCATGGGAAAGAGAGTGCAGTCATCAGGRGCTACTCCCGAGCTGACAATGCTTAAGGGGAGGCTTATAGCCCTTGTGCAGGAACCTGACGAAGGCGACAAACTTAATCTTGGTGTCATGAAAGAGCTTACTGGGAATGATAGCCTCTATATTAGGGGACTATACGAGAAAGGGACTGTTATACCTCAAACAACGAAGTTTGTGCTTATCGCAAACAGAATTCCTCAAATGAACACGTTTGATAAGGCGGTGTGGAGTAGGATCAGAGTAATGCCGTTCATATCGACGTTCGTAGGCAGGCTGGAACCTCACCACAACCCTCTTACAACACATCTGAAAGACATCAACTTTTCTAGTGCGATCCCCTTCTTTGCCCCTGTATTTATGAGACTGGTTATAGAAGAGTACAAGCACTACCTGAACTACGGTCTCGAGGAGCCCAATAAGGTCAGGGAACATACAGAAGCGATTCGAGTATCCAACGATATGTTTGGACAGTTCCTAAGTAGCAGCACTGTCAAGAGCACCAAGAGCATTGTCGCCATAAAGGAGTTGTACGACGCTTATAAGCTCTGGTCGAGGGACATGTTTCCAACAACAAAGGTGAGAGATGTCTCATCTTTACGACAATACCTAACTAAGAACTCTTATGTTCTGGACGATG
This sequence comes from Pleurozium schreberi, assembly GCA_006891605.1. Classification (NCBI taxonomy): domain Eukaryota; kingdom Viridiplantae; phylum Streptophyta; class Bryopsida; order Hypnales; family Hylocomiaceae; genus Pleurozium; species Pleurozium schreberi. The sequence goes on from VACF01000656.1 coordinate 6,720, forward strand.
TAGAGCAAATTCAAGGTCTATCCCTTGTCTAGATATTAAAAAAAAAATTTTACCACAGGCGAAACTCGGGTCCTGTCCAACACATAGTTGCAGCCGCTCGTATGAACGGTACTATGTAGACGGGTTTTTAAGCAAAAAAGTAACTCAGAGGAGTTAGACGGTTGCATACCAACAGTAGAGAGGGAGAATGCCAGAGCTCTTAGTGCTGCCGCCACTCTAAGTCCTACTGTTAGTCTTCAAGGGATTGCTCTCACTGCTRCTGTGGTATCAATGTTGAGCRCATATMCTCTTARTGCCGCCATTATCTTGAGTAAGGCACGTCTCTCAGACGGTTCTGTTAGCCTCAATCCCGCTCYCTTTGGGTATACAAACACATCTAACGGCTCAGTAGGGAGGCCTCCAAACAAAGACTCTATATMTCCCAGTGTAAATCGCACACACACAATGGATACTTCTTCGCCCCTAACGTTGAACCCGTACATTGTCTCGGGAATTATCTGAAAGTTTGCTGCACTATAATTTTGTTGGCATCCTGCAATGAGGCCGGCAACAAGCTGGATCAGACCACCCTTGTAGCTAGAGTCGCCCGAGTGCTTGCTTTCGTGCAGTGCCCATACTATTCGGTTATCCTTCCTCCCTTCTCTATCCATAAAGGTAGCAATTTTTCTAGGCCCTACAGTCATTCGAAGTCTCGACACAACCATTTCCAGTGATAGACTGTCGTCAAGACCTACTTCAGTGAAGAAGACCTCGCACATTTGAGTCACGTAGTCTGCCACCTTTGGTACTGTGCTACTTTCGCCTTCTGCTGAACTGCCATCAGTAACAGGAGCAAGATCGTTGTTGTTAATCACGCGTCTCAGTCTCGCCAGGAATCGTCTTTGAGAACTGCGGAGGTCGAGATGCATGGTAGGCACAAATGTTGCTATCCTGTCATGATTGAATCCCTCTAGCACCAAGTGCTCAAGCTCTGGAGGTACCAGGAATTCTGCATGCCCGGGAAAAATGTCAGATAGGTCGCTCGTCCTAGCAATCCGTATGTTCAGAGCTTTGTGCTCGTATGCTCCAAAACTGGATCTACAACGTTTGAGATGATCTACAGAGTATTCCATTTTCGGTCTCTTGCGTGCTCGCGTCATTGTTGTTGTCGAAATCGGACACTGGAAAACATGACGTGAGTTAGACAGTATGCTTCAGAAATGGGAAAACATTGGAGATCTTTCGTTAGACTGACAAAAGGTTAATCCTTTTCTCTTTAAACATGATGGTGCAGTACATCCACCTGGGAAACATTACGTGAATTAGACGGTGGATTTACGCTTCAGATGAGAAAATAAAACACGTCTCAAATGATCCCCTCGTTAGACTGATGAAGGTATGACTATTTCATTCCTACCAAGCTCTCTTAGAGGTTAATGTTAGCTAAAGTGTAGTGCAAGTAATATCAAGTAACACCAGGTGCATTAAGCTAACATTAACTCAATAAGAGGACTATGCAAATCTAATGACTACACTGCTTTATCATACTAGTGTCAGCTGCAAAAGTCAAAAGCTCTGCTGTTCATCAACAGCAGAACATTCAAGATCTGCTCTCGAGGGTGGCCCCATCTCTTTCTTTTTGTTTACCGGCAAATTATTAGTCCTGGAATGAACTTTCCACAAACCACTTTTGGTGCAGTCRAAGGACTTAGAACACGCATACACTGCTTGTTGTATGTACTGTACAGGACAGCAGAGAGAAAGACAAACTCTCGTAGCCTTTCATTCTCTTCACTTTTTGGTAACAATTTCAAMGAAACAGCAACATCGAACTCTCCAGACAACGCCCTAGTCAACGACGAATTTGACAATGAAACCTCACACTAACAGAGATGATYGCCACTACTCAGTACCAAAGGTATCATGAAAGATGCTTCAATTCGTTTCACCGTCTGCTACACACACCTTCTAAAGGCTGGCAACTCAATACTTGCAACTATTGATAAGTGACAGTACGGCAAACAATGGGTATCTCCTTCAACGTCTACACCACGAAGAAGTTTACAACTGCATCTGAAGCATAAAAAAGCCCAAAAGAATTTCGCTGGTGATCAAAAAGAGTAAGCACATACCAAAGAGTGCGACAAACGGTACACTTAACACAACCCGCGGAAATGAAAAGAAACCTAACGCACTCACCCAAAGACACTCCCTACCAAAGCTCAAGTTGTGCCGTCACAGTCCATAACCTTTCCAAAACGAACCCTAACTTGCCGAAAATCACTACCACCACCGAAACGAAACTCCAAAAAACAAGGAATCTCACAATCACAATAATACCTCCCCACTTGGCTTGGCTTGCCTTGCCTTGCCAACCACACAGCCTACACAACAAATAACGGAGCCAATTGTGTGGCACGAGTAATTGCAGGGATGCGATACACCTGGCATATCAAGCATTGCTATTCCAAGCCTTGGCAATGTCGCATTTGTTGCCTATAATTAGTAAAAACAACCTCCAAGATAGAGACTCTTCACATTCCTAGCGACCTTGCTGTTCTGCTTGCACCAAGCTTGCTCTTTCTTTTCCTACAAAACCCTCGTCAACTCAAAACAAACAGACAAGCACATCAGTTAGGGTTTCATCACTCACCACAGAAACTACCTTACGGCAAGCGCTAACTTACTTAAATCTCAAATGAGAGGCCGTCTCCTTCTCCCTGACTGAGATCTTTCGGGGAGCAACTTGAGACCTTCGGCAGGTAGGTTTTCTGCAGGTTTCAATTGCAAAACTGAGACTTCGGTGTCTGCAAGGGGCGAAACAAGAGAAAAGCGAAGGGCAATGAGGAACTTGAGGGACCTGAGGGACTTGATGAGGGGAGGAGAAAACCCACCAAGGGGAGAACCTTTACTGAAAACGCCCGGAGGCAGGGTTACACGCCCGGAGGCAAGGGCGCCCGAAGGCAAGAACACCCGAGGGCAAGGGAGCAAGGAGGACAAACACCAGAGGCGGGGGGAAGGAGATTAAAGCCTGTCGCCAGACGGCCGAGAGCACCCGAAGGCAGGAGAGGAGCAGGTGACAAAAAGAGACACCTACAAAGGCAGGCGGGAGAGAGCCGAGAAACGCAAGCAGGCACCAAACGAGGCGGGAGTGAAGCAAGACCCCGGGATATCAAGAAGAGGGGGGGAGAGTGGCGAGACAGGAAGGAGTAAGAGGGGGGGTGTCGCTATTCATACCCTAAATTGCGGTAGATGGACCTGAAGGCCTCCTGCATGTCGAGGTCGATGGCGGGGGAGCAATCTTGCGAACACCCTAGGATGTCGAGGAGGATCTGGTCGAGGATGATTTGCGCTTGTTGAGAGGCCTGTCGTCGTCGATTTTCTTCAGTTTCAGCTAAGGGATTTGACGCCTCGGGGGGGTCGCCGCGCTCATCTTCTTCGGAGTTGCCGGTCCCGTGTCCTTGTTCCCTGCTGAGCCTTTCTTGGGACTGGATGAGATCAACCTCGGATTGTGGAGTGTCGAGCTCAGAGTGTGTCGAAGGGTTTGAAATCGCGATAGGGATTTGTTGTCGGGGTGTCGGCATGCAGGGTCTTCTTGCCAGATCTTGGGGCAGAAAATCGGAGTGAGGGAGGAAGTGCCAATCCGGGCTGTTGGTGAAGGTGCGGAAGGCTCCATTTCGTGTCCATGTTGCGCAAAATGTGTCGAGTTTCTGCTGGGCTGGGTGCTGCCGTATGCTGCGCCACGCCGAGACTCCGATGTGAATGGTGGTACGCCATGCATTGAATAGCGCCATCCCTCGGCACTAAGGGCTCCCCAATTGGGGGGAGCGCGGACTCTGCCCGCCCTCCCCATCTGCCCACTCAGGAGGGCTGGCTCAGTCCCGTCAGGCCTGCCCAGGCGGCGGCCTAGGCTGCGGCGCGGCACTTCCTCCCGCCTTGGCCTCCCGCACCCCCACCCCCTGTCTCGCCTTCCCACTCCAACTCCCGCTCTGTGCCTCGCAAGCTCAAATCGCCACAACTCCAAATGGAATTAGTGTTGTTGCTTCTACTCATTGCAACTCCAAGTTTTTGAGCGTTGCACCCTGGGACTTTAGGTTTTGGGTGTGCATTTTGATTGCTTGTCTTTCATAGCTTCGATTTCAGAAAATGGAAACCAGATCTAGATTTTTAGGGTGAGGCTCAGAAAAACGGAATGAGGAGCGGCAAGAATTTTGAGCGCAAGTTTTTGAAAACTGAAGAACCTTCCGTTACATGTCGTTGTGGTTACAGTAGCTGAGGTGAGAAAATCGGAAATTGGTTCATCAAACACTGAGCACTGGTGCTTTCCAAAGCTCGACATTGTTGCATACCTCAAAACTGAGATTAGCTCGACCCTGTTTGACCCTGTTGCACAAAAGACCCACCCTGCTATGAAAGACAAGCAATCGAAATGCACACTCGAAATGCACACAAGCAATCGAAATTTCAATTCTCGATAACAGAAAAATGTCAATACTTCTGATCAATATGCGTAACTACAAAGCTTCTTTTTGCATCTCTGAAGAGAATGTACGTAAGCATCATATATCATATCAGTTGAAAACTCATACTCGATTGATAAGAATGTGAATGCATTGTGTACAATGCTCAAGTCAAAACTTTAACATGTGTAACGACAACAACATTGATCAATTGCATTCATTTGCACATTGATACTGAAATTGTGATCGATTATACTCGAAAAGAGACTCTTAAGTCCTAACATGTATGTAAATCTTTGTTGGTGCTTTTTGTGTTTGCAATGAAAGAGTTTTGGGTATACTGGCATAGGCATGATTTGGAGTTGAAAGAGATTTGGAGTTGTGGCGATTTGAGCTTGCTAGGCACAGTGCGGGAGTTGGAGTGGGAAGACGAGACAGGGGGTGGGGGTGCGGGAGGCCAAGGCGGGAGGAAGTGCCGCGCCGCAGCCTGGGCCGCCGCCTGGGCAGGCCTGACGAGACTGAGCCGGCCCTCCTAAGCGGGCAGAGTCCGCGCTCCCCCCCAATTGGGGAGCCCTTAGTGCCGAGGAGCGCCATCCCTAGTTGGAATGTATCGTTCCTCATCACTGTACTGCAGCGCCGGCACCAAATGTTCCTAAGGATAAGGCAACGGAGGATATTCCATGGGGTTTCTTGAGAAACACTACATGTGTTGCTGAATTTTTTGACGGGGATCCCTGCTCGAGAGAGGGAGTTGCCTTCCAGAATGTCTTTTGTTGTGAGTTGGAGCGGTGGAAGGTTGTGGGCTTGCCTAAGTTTGTTGAAGTTCGTCCATGCCTCAACCACCTGGGGGCATTCAATGAAGGCGTGTCTTGGCGTTTCGGTGGAGGCGAGGGCGCAAAGCTTGCAGGTGCCGTCAATCCCGAGCTTTTCAAGCCAGCTTCCCAATGGGAGTCCTTCATTGTGCAGAAGCCACAAGAATGTGCTTATTTTCCGAGGGAGCCAGGCGTGCCACATTCTTCGGTATATTGCGATGTGTTCTTGTTCTGAGAGCCCCTGTTGTGTGAGTTTGGTTTCATATTTGGATGTCTGGCGGCGGCGCTCTAGTCCGATCTTGTAACCTAATTTGGTGTTGTAGTTGAATAGTTGATTGGGTGCACGTCCTCCGAGTCCATGGAACAGCAGCATTGAGTTCCAAGCCGTCCTTTCCGTTCGAGTCATTGTTGTTCCTGTCAAAGCGGTAGATCTGTCTGCATCATGTTCAACCATGTTCCAGTCTCCTGCCCATATCCATTCTGCTTGCGGTAGGTCATAATCTGCCAGTATTTGCCACATTCTAGCTCTTGCAACTGGCTGATTGTATCCATATATGTTGATGAAGCCTATCGTGACTGAGGAGGAGAATTTGAAGGTGATGAATTGAGCTCTGCTGCTGATAAGTACTTTGTGGTCTTCAATAAACGGTATCAGTTTTTCCGCTACTAAGATACCCGTGCCTCCTGTGTATTTCCAGGTGGCAGCTGAGAATTTGGCCTCGTTCCAGAAGTCTTGGCCTCCTTTGTATCGTAATTGTGAAGACTTGATGAGGGGCGAAAGGAGGAGCCTTTTGTTTATGTTGTCGTTGTCGTTTGACAGTGTCAGAATGTTGAAAGGCACGTTGTAAATTTGTCAAAGATTTGCTGAGTGTTGATGTTGTTGATGCTTTTGTTTTTTTGTTTTTTTGTTTTTTGTTTCTCTTTTCATTTGAAAATTGAAATTGGAGATGAAACTTGAAAGTGGTAGAAAATACTGGGACAGAGTAATAATAGTACGCATGGGATAGTTTTGGGTACAGTACAGTAGCGTACCTTGAGGGTAGTTCTAGCCCGGTGGATCCATTGTATATGGCATTGTGGCTGCTGTGAATCAGTCAATCGACTGTTCTTTGGGGGGGGGAGCTAAAGTATCGCCAGATTTCAGCAATTATCTTGTTGCACACTGATTTATCTTGTTAACCCCTAAAAGCCCAAGGGGTTTGGACAAAACACAAATGTGTTATAAAATATAAGTTCTATAACTTTTTTGAAGTTTTCATCAAATAAGTTTATGTGAAGCACAAAAAGTAGAAGATATCCGTACGGTCAAAATTATAAAACTAATTTCAGATTCTCTTCAAATGAATTTTGAAGATATAACTTCAAAAATTCACCAAAATACAATTTCTATCCTTAACACTTGAATTTTTTTTTATTGGTCAAAATAGTGGTTTCTATTGAATTGTAAAAAAATGCATAAGATCTGGTCATAAAAATATCAATTAGTCCCTCAAATAGTAAGCTTTTCAGCACTAGAAAATTCTAAACTCATTGTGCTATTTCTCTTATGATTTTCTTCTGATCGTAGAGATCTTAGTTTTGAATATGAATACTAAAAGTCAACCCTATATTTTCAAGAAAAAAAAATTCAAAAAAGTTTTTTTGTGACCGAAAATTCTGCCCGAAGTCGGGCAGCGACCAAAAATTGGTTGTTTGAGCGCTTAGGGGTTAAGGTGGGTACTCCCAAAACCGCCTCAAACTGGTATTGTGCCTAGTTACTATTGTTAGGCTGGTCAGATTTTCATATTGTCTTGTTGGCAAGTGAAAGGAGGTTCCAATGCACCAAATAATCCAACATTCGGATCAAATATGCAAAAGTTATGAAGGGTCAAAGTTTGGTTCTAAAAGCCTTTTTTCCACATAGGTACTTAAATGATTTTGGAGATGTACATACTGTGAAGATGGTGGTTTTAGATCAAAGGCGATCCTAAGGTGCCTACCTTAGTGAGTAACAAAAAGAAAAATGACAACTCCATTCTAAAAAAATGACATGAATGAAGTGTCTATTGGGAATGGCTCAACTATCTAAGGTAGAAGTACCTTAACCCTTGAAGGACAAACCCTGGTGACCTTGAAATCATCCATTTTGATACCGTGGGAATCGCTGGTTCCAAAAAATCCAAAAACACTAATTGGAAGTCAAACTATTGGAGAAGATCTCCCTATCCACACAAAATTCCAAAGATAAATCGTTGCCCACATAGAAAGATTCTATAATCTCAAACGCTTATTTTGAACAATTCGAGGTCAACACTTACTATGTACTAACCATTCAAATGGTTGAATTTTTCTTAAGTTGTTGGACAATTGGCTCCAGTTGAATCTTGTACTGACGTGATGGCCTAAAAGTGTCTTAAAGTGTCTAAAGTAGATTGCTCTTAAAGCGACCATTTAAGAGTTGATTGTGTTTTAAAGGAAGCTAAACTCCTTGAAACAATTTTTAGTAAATTTTCATGGGAAGGAAAAACAAATTGGCATCTAACCCAAGTCGTTTCATATTTTTCAGACCTTCCAGAAATTAGTTACAAATTTTTGAAGTTGTAATGCAATGGCCACTAAAAGCGACCACCTCCTGAAATGTACACTTCTGGTACATTGCAAAAAGCAAAATGTACCTCTGCATCATGATCGCTTTTAGACCATGGGCGCTTTAAGAGCAGTCTACGTTAATAGATGACAAAGAATCCTTCTATGTAAGACAAATGCGCACATGTTCATCCTTGAAATTTTGTGTGAATCACAGGGATGCGAGGGACTTGTATAGAACAATAGTTTGACCTCTAACGAGTGCTCTTTGATTTTTTTTGTAAACAAGTGATTCACACATACCCAAAAGGATGATTTCCATGGTGACTAGCCCAACGTTCTGCAGGGTAAATTTGTGTCAGGTGTCCTGAAAGTATAGAATTCTTTTGCGTGAGAAAGTATGCCCACATGTGGGTTTTTTTCCTATGTGAGCTTCACACGCGCATCAGTACAGTTGGTGATCTTAATTGGTCGATGGGCGGCTGCCAAATGGCCAAAGTCATGTGCTACCCATTGCCTGAGCATGTGCATGATTGTGCAGGAAACACTTTGAGTATCATTCTTTTGCGCAAATCCATTGGAGGAAAATTCATTTGTATAGAAGAGTTATTAGAGGCTGAAAAAACCAAATCTTCCAATCCTTRTTTACCAATCAGGCCGTTTGCAGCTTTGAAAAGGAATGCCTAACCCTGCAGAGTATTCTTCAACACGCTTGTTTTCCATCAAATTGTCCATTAGTTTCCAAGTAGAGCTCCTTTCACAAAGAAGGTTTTAAAACCTAAGCAATAGAATTTGGAGGTTTCTAATGTGATTCAATATTGGTGTTTGGAGGTGTATTATAAGCTTGGGCCTCAATTATAAGCCATTTTAACCCCTCAATGCCCAAGGTCCAACCATGCTTGAAAGCATCCTTCCTTTGCAAGTGTTAAAAATCCTCCCTTCAGTTAGTTATGAAGATCTCAACTGTACAATATTGTAGTGTGCATGTTGTAGATGTTGGGGAACAAATTTGGGGTCATTTAACCTTATAGATTGAAAGATTTTAATGTTTTAGTGTTGAAAAGAGGTGCTGAAATCTTCTCAAAAACACATTTGGAGGTGAGATTTGATTTCTAAATCGACTCAAATGAAAAAACTTTAAACTACAAAGTGATTCAAAACAAGAATATAAACACTTTGGTAAAAAATATCATAAAATGACTCATGATTGTGTTTGCAAAATGGATTTGAAATATCAAAAAATAGTGAAAAAAGTAGCCAAAAATCACATTTGTGGCTATACCTGCTTCTACTAAAAACCCTCTCAGTCACTCATAATGTCTTGGATGGATATGAAATTTTAACCACACACACTAGATTAGTAAGCACAACTTTTCCAACAAAAACTATTGAAAAAGGATCATACACAAAGAAGTTATGAGTCGCCAAAGTTCACTAAATTGCAAAAAAATTTGGATTTTGAACTTTGAATTTCTCCTAGACATTCAAAAGAACTTGGATTGGCATGAAACTTTTACCACAATAACTAGACCTTTATGGTAACAAAACCCAACAAATTTTATTGAAAAAAAACATTTGATGAGAAAGATACAGTCCCTCAAAGTTGAAGCCATCACAATGCAATGTGCTAAACCTAAATTGAACCTGAGAACTTCAAATGACTTTCACAAACTCAATACATCTTGGATTGATCTGAAAGTTTTACCATAGAAACTAAACTAGTATATGCAACTTTTCCAACGAGTTTTTATTGAAATCAGACATTGAATGCAAAAGTTAGAGCACTTCAAAAAGGATTGTTAGAATGGGTGAGACCACTTTTGGGCCCCTTGGGCGTTGAGGGGTTAAGCAAAAGTTGGAGACATTTAATTTCAATTTTTTTTTACATGTTATATTTGAAAAAGAATTTGTTCTTGAAATTTGTATTCAAAGTTTTTTTCTGTATAATCCTAAGCAACATAAGTTGAGGGCTTTGAATATCTTTAATTCTTGGAATTTGGAGACATCTTCTTACCATTTTAAGCAAAGTTTGAAGTCCTATTCAACAATATATTTTGACATGTTATTTTTTGAAGAAATTYTGACCTTACAATTTGCATTMAAAAATTTCTTTGCAAACCCTTTAATATTGGACTTTGGAGTTTTTATGTACTATCAATTTCTAAAATCTAATAATTTAACTACTTTGACAATCTCACAAGCTTAGTAATGATCCTTGTTGTTCTACAATTCACTCCTAAAATCCCAAGTGTCCCTTGGGGGGTACATCAAGGTKTGGACAACTTTCTATAATCTCAATTTTTGACATATTTTTTTGAAACTATCTTTGAGGATAGAAAAATTTATTAGTTTTKGGGGAATATAAATTGATATAAATGTTATATCAATTGATGCCGGACAAGTGTAAGATATGCCATTCTAAGTTCAAAAATCAATTTGTCAAGCATAAAAAAAAACATTCCAAAATATATATTATATAATAATTTTTTTCATAGATTATTATTTTGCTTGCACAAATAGATTTTATTCATTCCATTTGGATTAGTGATGTGAAAATTATGGAGCTTATTGTTTTGTAGGCAATCATAGCATCTTCTTGAAAAGAAAACATATTGGATTTGTTTCAAAATTCAATGTTGACAATTTTTAAGAAAAAAAAGTTTGATAAGGTTCAATTCACTTGCTAGAGCAATCTCAACATTGGAATCAGTGTGTTTCAGTTCTATCTCAAAGCATAACAATTAAGATTTTCATACTATCTTTGTATTTTTACTCAACAACTTTTTAACCCCTAAAAGTCCAAGGGGTTTGGACAAAGCACAAATGCATTATAAAACAGAAGTTCTATAATTTTTTGAAGTTTGCATTAAAAAAAATAATATGAAGTACATAAAGTAGAAACTATCCATAAGGTCAAAATTATAAAACTATTTTTAGATTCTCTTTAAATGAATTTAGAAGATATAACTTCAAAAACTCATGAAAAACTCATTTTCTATCTTTAGCATTTGAATTTTTTTTCATTGTTCAAAATTGTGGTTTCTATTTATTTGTAAGAAAATGCATAAGATCTAGTAATGAAAATACCAACATTTTTCTCATATATTAAATTTTTCAACACTAGGCAAATTCTAAACACCTTGTGCTATTTCTCTTAAAGTTTTTGTTTGACCACAACAATCTTAGTTTTGAATAAAAATAATGAAAGACAGCCCAAATTTTTACTTTCTTTTTTAGATTGAAAAAAGTATTTTTTTCCACCCATACGTTTTGCTTGAAGTTGGGTAGTGATTGAAAAATGGTCACTTGGGTGCTTAGGGGTTAAAGAATAAAAAAAAGTTTGTTTTTAAATTTTTCTCTTAAATTTTCAACTCCTTTTTTGAATATAAAAAATTATAAATTCAAAATTTGTAATGCAAACAAATTTAAGCTAAGAAGACTCAAAGTCTATAATCCCGTCAAGTATGATGCAAAGATCTTGTTTTCTTCAATTTAAACATAAATATCTTGCAATCTATAYACTCAAAGATTCTAAAATTTCTTTCATACATTCTTATACTATCTAATGCAAGATCCTAYTGTTAATTAAGCATGTTACAAAAATAAATTTTAAACCCTTTTACTCTTTGCAATGGAAATAGTAGTTGACTGTTCTTTTTGATCAGTCTATTCGAATCGGCACCATTTTAAGTGCGCTACACTAATGATGTTAAATAGTGTTAACTACACTAATTGATTTAAAACAGTCATAAGTTTTTACTCTTAATGAATATTTTTACCAACTATAGGTACAAAGTTTTCCCAACTATAGAACTATTAGGATCCATGCACTCCGTAAAAGTATTCATGAAGAGTAAAAACTTATAGCATTTTTCAAATAGTTAGTATGGGTACACTATTTAACATCATTAGTGTAGTTCGTAGTTGTAAGTCTTTACCGTGGGCTCGAATATGTGGAATATATACCGCAAGTTAACATTCTGTAATCTGTGCACACTCTTTACTTTGAGAATTGGAATCGGCATCGATGACTGATCCAAAGATTAGCTGGCTTCTTAAACTTAAATTTCATGAAACATACCTCTATCACTGTATCAACTGCTCATAACTCTTTGCTATGTTATTAATTGCAGCATAGCGTACAAATTTTAGCTGAGCATTTCTTATATCAGAATGATAGATTTTATATTCTTGAGTGTAGCAAAGGACTTTTGAAGAATGTTTCTCCTATCGGTGCTTTGTTATGTTATTAATGGGAACTCAAGATAGAAAGCTACCATAAAAAGTCCAGCTAAACACTGGATATCATCAGATTAATCTGATGAATTTTGGATTCTTAGGTTCAGCAGAGGACCTGTAAAGTTTATTAGCAGAGGTTTATTAGAAGGCCTGTTTTCCAGTAGCGATTTGGTATTGTCTGAATTTGACCACTGAAGCATGTTATGAACTAGTACTGTTTTTGAACCTTGATTGTTGCCTTTTTTTTTTCACCAGATGTACACAATCTCAGGCCCCGATGCAATGGTAGAAATCGAGGAAGCAGCATCAATTCTGACCTGGATGCCCACAGGTTTGATCCCGTCGCTCCCGGTTCCTTTCTCCCGTCACCTCCCCAACTTCTCCAAGGTCGCCTTGGTGGGTCACAGCCGCGGCGGCAAAGTCGTCTTCGGCCTTGCTCTCGGTCTCATCACGAGCTCCTTGAAGTACTCAGCAATCATAGGCTTGGACCCCGTGGACGGCACCGGTATCGGCGCTCAAACCAACCCTCCCATCCTGAAATTCTCACAAGACTCGTTGAAATTCGGCGTGCCCACTCTTCTGATCGGCACAGGGTTAGGTCCCCTGAGACAGAACTTTCTGTTTCCACCCTGCGCTCCCGAGGGCGTGAGCCACCGAGCTTTTTATTCCGACAGCGCGGCTCCGTGTTTCCACTTGGTGGCTTCCCAGCATGGGCATTTGGACTTYCTGAATGACGACTGCGGGGGAGCCCTTGGGAAGCTGACTTGTCTGGTGTGCAAAAACGGGCCGTCGAGGAAACCCATGCGCCGATTTTCGGGGGGGATGGTGGTCGCGTTTCTGCAGGCGGCGTTYTTCGGGGAAGCGGAGAGCTTGGAAACGGCGCTGGCGTCACCGCAACTGGCGCCCGTGCCTCTGGAAAAGCCGGAGTGGAAAGGGAAACTGGTGGGCGCGTTTGACAAACCGATGCTGGCGMCCACAGCAGTCTCGCAATGAAAWTGGGAGAGCAATTYGGGAGAGAGATTTGGGAGGCCGGGCGATTTCGTAACGGTAGTGAGGAACAAGGCTTGGGAATCCGTGTACAGGCAGTGTCACTGGAACAAGAAGGATTTGTGTGACAGTGGTGTACAATTCATGGGAAGCAAGCTTGCATTCAAGGTGACAGGAGCGTGGATTCATGGGAAGCAAGCTTGCATTCAAGAGGACACGAGCGTTGACTCAAGGGAAGCAAGCTTGCATTTACGATTTTCTTCAGTGACAGGAGCGTTGATTTGTGGGAAACAGAGGGTGCCCTTGTCTCTTGAAGTTCAAGAATGTTAAGATGATTGTTGGCATTTAGTGTTGTGCTTCCTAATTAGTGTTGTCAACACTAAAKACCATTATTAGTGTAGTGCTGTTGTGATTGTTATGCATTGCTTCATTAGTAACTTACATTCTGTACATTGCTGAGGGGCGCATTCTGGGAATTGGAAACGAGCTTAGACTGATGTTGATCTGATGAGTGGGGGTAGGAGAGGTGTCAGGTTACATTAATCAGGATTTTGGATCAAATTAGTGTAGCATTTTAGTGCAACCATGGATGCTTCCCCTAACATGATTGTTCATGATTTTGTGTTTATTATTTACTCTATAAGGTAGAGGTTAGTAAACCACCATAGAACTGATTTTGTCTTATATATTGATCCTACTAGTGGCAACGGTGGGTCATCTTTTCATGCACTTGGTTGGCTTTTCATTTGTAAGTTTGGTGTAAGCATGACTTGGATAAATATTTGTGTTCACTCGTTTATGAATGCGGTTTATGAATGCGGTTTATGAATGTCAGTATGAAAAAAAGAAAAATGTCATTTACAATTGTCTAAGACCTCCTACTTTGACATTGTATTAGAAATTCATACACATTGACAAAAATAGTTTGATTTCAATAAATATGGGTCTTGTGCCCAAAGATCTCTCTATTGCACCAAGCATTTCCCTAGAATTGCACTAAAATGCAAATAAAATCTTAACCTTTGAGAGCTTCAATAGTGATGAAGATTGAAGAGTACCATTGAGAGAGAGTAAGCATCCTAAAGCACATGTGGCGTGTGACAATTTTGAGCCCCTATCATAAATGTTTTGTTCTTGATTTTTGTTTTAACACTCTTGCCAAGTTCACCCTGAAACATTACTAAAGACTCAGACAAGACTACTAGATTGACATAAAATCTTTTCATCCAATATTTTTTTGGAAGTCGCGTAGGTACATTTTTGTGAATAGTACTGCAAATTTCTTCATTATGGTATTATTGACTTTTCTTAAGAAGAAGATGCTTAATTAGTGGATTTGCCTTGTAGTGTATTTAGACAAGACTGCTAGATTGACATAAAATCTTTTCATCCAATATTTTTTTGGAAGTCACGTGGGTACATTTTTGTGAATAATACTGCAAACTTCTTCATTATGGTATTATTGACTTTTCTTAAGAAGAAGATGCTTAATTAGTGGATTTGCCTTGTAGTGTATTTAGGAAATTTCTTGCTCTTTACTCTTGATGTGAATTTTAGACATAAAAACAACAATTTATAAATTCGAGTTAAACTAAAAAAATGAAGCTTATCAATTGTAGCTTCTACTCTAATTACAAGTTTTGTAAAATTTGTAAATTTCAATATTTTATAGCAATATGAACCTYGGGCATATATTCGTGGTTTGTTGATTTTCTAATTTTAGAATGAAATTGAAACTATGGTTTAGGATTATATACTATATACCATGATTTTGTATACTATGATGATATTAATATATACCATGATGTTATATACTATAATATAGTTACATTTTTTCTAAAGATTCTAGATTAATTGAGTATACTCTATATTTGATAAGAATTTTCTTCGTTTTTTTTCTTGAAAAAATTATGATAATTTCAAACTTTCCCCAAAAATATTAAATTTTTTTAAGAAATAG
Source organism: Pleurozium schreberi (assembly GCA_006891605.1). Classification (NCBI taxonomy): domain Eukaryota; kingdom Viridiplantae; phylum Streptophyta; class Bryopsida; order Hypnales; family Hylocomiaceae; genus Pleurozium; species Pleurozium schreberi. The sequence continues at coordinate 21,722 of VACF01000656.1, forward strand.
TAGACCTATAACTTCACCTCTAAAAAATAATATAAATTGTTTCATTCATATCTAGTAACAAAATGACATCAAATAAGGTGGGTACACCTCAAACCGCCACAAATTGGTATTGTGCTTGGTTACTATTATTAGGTTGGTCAAATTTTCATATTATCTTGTTTGAAAATGAAAGGAGGTTCCAATGCACCAAAGAATGCGACATTTGGATATAGTATGCAAAAATTATGAAGGGTCAAAGTTTGGTTCTAAAAGCTTTTCATCCACWTAGGTACATAATTGATTTTGGAGATGATGATTTTAGCTAAGGGATGATTTGGGGGATGGGGGATATTGTAGAGTGATGGAAAATGAGGTTTGAAATCAATGGTCATGGGGTGGAAGGTGAGGGTCCTATGTCTTGGACTTGAAGGAGCCCTCATAATTMTGCGCCTTGGAGACCATAGACTGGTGCGCCTTCCCACTCCAATTGCAAGCAAAGCTAGATATGTTTTAATCCTAGATGGATGCCATGAACACTAAGTGTTTGATGAATGACAAAGAATCCTTTTATGTAGAAGAAAAGTGCAAATGTTCATCCTCGAAATTTTGTGTGGAAAACAAAGGTCTAGCACAATAGTGTGCCCTCCAACAAGTGCTCTTCCACTTTTGTAAACAAATGCGTTTTTTTAAGCAAATGATTCACACAATATCCAAAAGGTTGATTTCCACGGTGAAGAACCCGTCTTTTGGGGGTTGACCCTTGAAGAATGGACCAATGGCCATGGAAATCATGCATTTTTGATACCATGTGACATCATCTACTTTGAAAAGCCAAATATACTCATTGGAAGTCAAGGTACTACAAAAGATCTTCCCTTTCCACTCCTATTACCAAGGATGAAAAGTTGCAATTCTATCCTACACGGTTTGATTCTTTGTCATTCAAAGGACACAAAACATCCGCCTCGGCGTTCAAGGGTTATGAACACAAAGCCTTGACTTGAAACCCAATATTTTTGTACTCCAATTGACAACTTCAAGCACAAGGAAGTAGTTTGAATAATGACTCCATACAAAACTTTCTTGACACACATTCCTGGTGTCTCTTACATGAGCAGAAGTTTAGGCACTGTTCGAGCCAACTACAATCATTGGCAAACACAAAATGCGTGAGGAGACACTTCTCTCCAAACATATCAGCTTCACCGTAAGAAACACCATTACTATTGAGATTAACCATGAACTTTTAACTCAGAATTTTGCAGCTCTCGACAATGTGCACAGAGAGCCCATCAATCATAATGAGTGAACCCCACAACGACTCGCGATCATGTCCACCTGCACATATCAAATGTGCATAGTCCCAAGGAAGAGAGCAGGAATTTGGTCATAGTGTACGCAAGAATTGGGGCAATTTGACAAGCACAATGGTGCTATGATAAGTTGAAACTAAAGATCATGAATTGGGTGAATGGGGAGGTGTGTGACTGTATCCCACAAAGGGAGCATTTTATGGAATAGAGCTATGGGTTGATATGGCCTACAGATGGTTGGCAGCGGCACCTGTTCCAGTGCCAATGCACACCAGGATCAAAAGTTGAATATTTGCTAGACCACAGCAGCAGGTCAGCTTCGGATGAGCCAGGCTTGTCGGACTTCCACAGTCATCTAATTGAAGCGGAAGGAAACATTGAGCTGCTACTTTTCTGGGGAGGTATCCTCAAAGGGCAAAGGGACTTGCTTAGTAGCTCGATATCTGCCCACATTGTTCAAATGCTCGTTTTCTAACCTGCAAGCATACAACGAAACCATTCGAAGAATTTAGCAATTTTATACCTCACTGAAAATGTGATGTATTGCAGTAACAACCCTAAGAATCGCGAGGACATTCGACTGATCTCTAGCCTCCATCCAGTCACATATCCTGATATACAAGTGGATTTGTACGAGTAAACTCGAAGGATTTTTGATAAGTATGTTTCCCCTAAAACGGGTGATGGGATAGAAAGTTCCAAAGAACCTGTAAAAATTCCAGTGGCCTCGACGCAGGATCTCAAGAGCAGCAAATATGAAGTCCATAACAGAGCTGTCTAGTGATCCAAATGTCAGATGTGTCATCGATTGTATCCACGCCAGTCTTAGTATAATATTCAAGGCCTGCAAGCAAGGACATGCACAAGCACATACAGAAGCGTACTCGTTARAAATGCGTTAAGTGTGGTTGACATGTTCAGTCTCCAACCTAAAAACAACACCGTATGTAAGGCTCATTAAGTGATCGATAGTACCAGTCGACCTGTCATGCTCTGTATGCGTAATTGTAAATGATATCAATCACAGGGAAAACGCGGAGCATATAAAATGAAGCAGATTTTTGAAAACTCAAGTGGGGAGACAGGGTTGAGAGATACCATAGATGCAAAATAAACCCATTTGCGCTTTAATAGGAGGTCGTCCCTCAACCACTTATTCCTGGAATCCCGACGAAGGAGACCCCAGTCGACTACTGTGTCCCAATACACTTGATAAATCGTTGCAATTGTTGAAGCAATGAAAAACAAAGCCAACCAACCAGGCCCAGAATTCTTRGAGTAGGCTATTTTTAATGCCACTGCAGCCATTGCTGACAAATACTTGCCAGCATTTGCCAAATGTACGGAGTCCTTCTCCTCAGCCCAGCGTCTGAAACACTGCTCCAAACAGATGATGCAACGTCCATTATCAGGAAGAGCAAATTCAACATACGGTACATTATCGTATATTGTCCTACATAGACCATCAGAAAGGACAATGGTATTCTGACACTGCATGGGCTTGCTTGAACTACTTTGGAAAATATTGTTAAATAAAGGGAATGCCATAGCAAGTGTYACTGTATCATTCTCACTTAAGATCATTGATGAGAAGTACAAACAGAATTAAAGTCGTCGTAAATTCCCTYATAGGCTACTAAAGACAGGGCTATAGAGAAGGTAGACAACGTAGCTGCCCCAGAATATAGTAGAAAACTGACCGAGACTTTCGAAAGTCATAGTTTCGAGTGGTCAAACGACACCAAGGAGAGAGATTACAAATATGCAGCAAGAGTGCGGATCAACCACATATAATCAGACACAAAGAAGGGACGGGTAGAAGCAATGATCATCTCGGAGGAAGAGTCTCACACCTGCCAAAATCGCCACCAATACGGCAACAAGGCTATAACATACGTCCAATGCTCAAAACGCTTGCTGTTGTTGCAGGCATCGCTATTCCTGCTTAGGAAATATCCGCCACAGTAGTAGCAAAGCACAAACTCTAAATTTCTCAATGTCGCCACCTGTTCATGTTTTTTTTTGTTAGTCTTTGAATATTGACATCAGTGACTTTCTTATATCTTCGTCTCATAAAATGTGAATGCCTCAAAGAGTGATCTAGACCTTGTATACAAATCTAAAATGCAGGTCAATCTGCAAAWAAACTAGAACAAGATTGACGTTCATGGCRAGTTCAGAAGTTCAACCTGGCTTGTCAGCTGGTCTCCAACGAAAAAATCGGCCAGCACCACCTGAAACTCAACAGATGTATTACATTATCAATAAACAACAATACCAGTGCATAACGATCCTAAACAAGAGCCTGCGACATCATCACACTCTCAGATATCAAGTCATTTGCAAAAAAAATGTAACATACACTTTTACCAAGAACTGTATCTTCTCTCGATTCCAAATGCACATGAGTCCAGGAAGAGTCCAGGAAAAGTCCAGGAATAAGCACCTTGTAAAGCGGTGCACAGATGATATGCAGCATCACGTTCAGAAAGAAGAAGCGGCTGGCGCGGTAACACACATTTAGAGGATTGAACAGTATCGCCAAAAACATCTGTCCCATGAACATTCAAAGGTTTAACAAATTKTAAAGATCTGTTGGGAACGATATTTTTTTCTCTTATGCAAATCCGCATTTTGAAGAATCGACTCCACGACAAATAGGCAAGCAACCAAGGACTTACCAGAAATACAGCAACAGGGATTAGGTCAATATACGGGGACGCTTGACCTTGAATGAGCGTAGAATGAATGCTCAGATGAAGTACCATGGCTCCAATCAGTATTGTGGTCAATGCCGTACACACAAGAAGAACTTCTCTGTATCGTAACTCTGAACCAGGTGAAAACTCGAAGATGAAGGCATAATTGATGCGAGCACGTCTCCATAAAAAGATATTCCATCCGTAGAGATACATGTGGAAGAGGATGAGTGCTAGCATGCTGTTTATTTCCAAATTCAATCAATACCAGAATATATGCCAAATCAGGAACACAAATAGTACAATAATCACACAATATTAGAGCAAACCCCAACAAAAAGTCTAAGCCAATCCATTTGAGATATGCTTGGAACTCAATTGAGATAGCTCAGATACTGCTAAAAGTTTAACAGATTGCAGTTGTCAATGCAGATGAACAAACAGATTAGACTAAATTAAACGTAAGCTTTATTGTGAATAGCAGAAATATGACCCAGATGGATGGCCAAACCTGAAAGTAGGAAAAATTGTATGCAGATAACTAACTCTGCCTTTGTCGTTGTAATCCCCATCTAACCGGAGAAGAATCCCGAATGCCGCCATGAGTGCCACTGAACATCCAGTGAAGAAGCCTGACCAAAAGGCCTGTTAACCAAGATTTCTGATTTTGATAAAATAATTTGAACTCATTAAGTTTATCATGGCATAATTTATATAAACTGCTCTTCCTTGCTTATCTTTATTTATCCCAAAAGTTGTTCCCGCATTTAATAGACTAGACTCCAGCTGAAAGGAATACGTGAACAAGAGCTTTAATCACAGAAGATGGACACCTGAACTAAATTTAGGGATGCAGCTACAGATATCTTCATACAAATGTTACTGCATGAAAATTTCCAAGAAAAATTTCGATCAGTCGGCGTAGCTAATTTTAAGGGAGTCTAGACGTAATTCACACATCAGCTCATTCAAAATACTGGCTTTATTAGAGTTTCATGCAAAAAGGCACCACTATGTTCGTTGAGTGTGATTTCTGTACCAAGGAAATATGTCACATGATGAGACGCGGGTTGTTGCAGGGGCCTTAGTGCCGCCATGGCTTGTCGACGATGGCCTCCTGATAAATGTTCCGTAAATATCTCCTCGACTCTATCCATCAGTAATGTAACCTGAGGTACAGAAAGAAAAGAGCAATTGATATACTTTTAATTAGGACTTTCTGAATTCAGAGTGACTCGCACAATCTCTACTTCATTGAATTTAGGATACGATAGATCAGAATAGTCGGGAAGGAGGTGAACTCGAGAATCGAGATTGCAAATTATTAGACAGATACAAAAAAGAGCAGGTAGGGAAATGAAGAAAACTTTGAAAACATGGAGCCATATAAAAAAATTCGTAGCCCTGACAACAGCAACTCTGCCTAACCCGGATTTAGCCTTCTCAAATTAATGACTGCAATTACAGACTGTTATTGCCGAATTCTCAATGCCTAAGCAGTGGGTAGGGGCAATAACCTACTTCACTTGAGCAAATTAATCCCCAATTTAGCAACAGGAGCCAATTTTTCTTTTTGGAGTCTGAACGGCAGAAAGTAGATATCACAAGACTTCAACACTTCCCTCAAGAAGAACAATGAATCCTTACTTTCTCAGAGCTATTAACGTAAGTACGCTCCACATGTTCCATGTACTTATCGGCTATGTCCAAGCCGGTCACCTGCTTATCACGAACGAGAAAGCTTGAGAACGTGACGCATCTTATCTCAAGTCCCCAAAGGAAGCAAATAAGACATCCAAGAGATGCATTAGCGAGCAACAACTGAAAATTATTGAGGGGAGACCCCGAGCTTCTTTCGCAGCTAGAATAATTCACATCAACAGTTGAAACTATTCAAAATGTACGACAGCACGATTTTTGAAAGAAAAATTATAGAGGTAACATATCAAGTGTCCATTAAAACTGCAGGTCATCTATTGTAGGAAGATTAATCAAGTACCAAATTATACCAACCAACTATACCAAACACTAAAGTGCTGTGACACAATCAGAATATCAACTTCTGTAAATTGAATCTACCTTATCATATTTCTTCATGATTTTGGCAAATGCCAGCAAGTTCAACGAACTGTCACAGATCAAACAAGTTGAATGATGTGAGCTTGAAATGCCGAAATATGGCATTAACAACATGAGGGAGAGTCAGGTAGCTTCCGAAGACATAAATTGCAGCGTGATGAAGGTGATAAATGCAACAGGAAGCACTAATTAAAAAAAAGTACATGAGAATTTGCATACCTGAAACTTTTCAGCAAACCAAGACCACGATAATACTCAACATAAGCAGCGCGTAACATGAGTGTAGCGCTTTGAAACTTCTTCTGACTGACGGTATAGTCCTCCCGCCCTCTGTAAGTCGTTGAAGCTCTTTTTGACTGCCGGAAGACTTCGTCCCAGAGCATCTGTGTGAGTGCTGCAATTGTATGTGCAGGGGTAGTGCGTGGAATAATTAGTCTTACTTGGTTGGTGCTTGCATTCCTTGACAAACTGCCTACAGGAACCTCTGTTGAGGCTGAACTTGAAGTAGAACCAAGCGAGCTAGAGTCCGCTGGTTCGGTTGTCCTTCGCCGTATAGGTAAGCTGGGCACACCAGTTGCAGAAAATGCGGCCTTAGCAATGGACTCGAGCAGCTCATCGTTCTGTTCATACAAGCCTGCCTCCATGTTCGCCAAAGCTTCCCCTGAAGAAATCATGGTTAGAATACCCCGGAAAATTTTCTCATGCAGAAAGAAAGGATTAAATTGGAACTACGAGGCCATAACGTAAAACCAATGTCACTCACATTAAGTGTCATCAGCAAAAGAAGCATTCSTGTGCTTTCAAATCAGGCACAACATAAATGTACTACGCGAATTCAAATTCTCCAATAACTTATCCAAGTTCGATCCGAAAACTCTTAAGGTTGTGGTTAAACGTACCAAGTTCAGACTGCCTTCCGCTCTCACTATATTCATCTTGCCTAATGCGGTCCTGCTCCAGCAGTTTCTTCACACCGGCAAGTGCACATATCTGCTTATCTAAAATGGAACCTCGCTGTACAAATTCCTCCTCCTTTCGTTTATAGAAGGCAATTACTTTATTAAGTTGTGCATCTAAGCTTTCGAAAAATGCCTGATCATATACAGAGTGAGCGATTGGCCCTAGTAACTCTGTTTCATAAACGTAGTCATCTCCGGTCTCCGACTTCTTATTATGTACCTGATGAGCAGAAAGGAAAATTCGATGAGAATCAAGATCTCATGATGTTTACCAAGATTAAAAGGCATAATTCAATCAAACACTCCAATAGAGCATGCCAATGTAGAATAAAACCTACTTTTGAAAATCAGAATAAGTTGCAGGTGCTCTATTTTCAGTGAAACCTACCAGCTGGTGAGTTTATCGAACGACAAAGTACTTTGGATAAGTTACCTGAATGAGATCAATATGCGACCAGAAGCTCTTTCGACGACTCTGCCCACGATCAAGAGGACTTCCAGAAACTGAGCTCAATCCAGGACCGTCTGGAATATCCAAAGGGTTTTGTTTAATCTTTTTCAATCTCTTCTTCAAGAGTTTGTACTGGCAGTACGCTACTCTCCATTCCGGCACCAAGGTTAGTTCCAACTGTTTTGCGAACTTTACCATTGCTTCGTACAAAGCACTGGCTCAAACACATATCACCTCGCCTTGAGCGCAGAATTCAAATGTATCTTGCAGTAATAGACAGTCTCTTTCTGACTGTTCGTAGAAGCAGGTCAGCTGACCTGCTCGCTAAGGCCGACTCTCATATATGTTCACTTCGTAGGGCAGAGCAGATAAAAACCAATCAGACCTAATGATCTTGATCTCGTAATTCTTAAAAGTAAGGGCAATCTGGAGCATCATCCATGCATGAGCCCCTGTAGTGCTTACAATACAGCATTAGGCACAAAATGAGGCACAATGAAGATAGCTTTATCCGAGACGTTCCAACAAACAGCAATAATATCTTCAAATATTACCTGCATACAAAGCAGGCCATCGTGATTGAAAAATAAATCTTCTCGATCTAAGCGCCAGGAATAAATCAGACCTATCCCTTCCAATGAAGTCAACTGATTATTGCGGTCACGAAGCTACTTGAACGTATCTGCCAACTACTCACTAAAGGACGATTCACAAAACAAAYACAGAGCTCATTCTGCACATCCTCGAATACAATTTACTCGCATGTCTATTCACAGCTCACAAATGTGGCAATTATAAGGTCAAAAAAGTTAAAGGCCAACCGAACGCTAAAGCAAAAAATTTARTGAAAGTAAGAAACTAAGCTGTCAGATCATATTTATCATAAACCATAAAATTGATGAGAAGAATGATTGAGCAGAAAAAACCGTTGATTCGTATGTTCTGCTTTATATGTTGACAGGTTCGCGATTGCATAGAGGAGATCCAATCCGACAAGAATTAAAAAGCTCAGGATGCAGGACTTACCTAGTGATTCGTCAAAGATGTCTTATACCTAGACTACATTGGTCGCAGAGCAAAGACGTTGCTTCTTACATAAAGCACTCCTGAGTGGACCAAGGATAAAACAACGAGGTGATTAGAATTACAAASGCGGAGAAGAGATCTCAAGTCTAAAGTTAAATTCTGGTCCTGCCATTGCGTCTGAAATGATAAACTGTTGTCTCAGTATGCCTACCCTTTTCAAGGTTCTTGCTCTGGCCTACGATCTCGATCTTGACCCCACCAGTTAAACTATTTGTAGCTTCCGAAATGATACAGCTATGAAACAGCTAAAGACCCTCTTGCTTACAATGAAACAGAAATGAGTCGTACTACCTGCATTGTCATGATTCTCAYCAGTTGCTTGGTACTCTGGCATATGCTTCGCTTACTTTGTTCAGAGGTTTCGCATATTCTCTTCCTGCTAAATTAAGAATCCAGTCACAAGAATGTAGCCCAACCCACCGCTTACAATCACAACAAACTCCAGCATACTTATGAGATTTCCGCTCAAAGAGTCATTAATATCCATCCAAGTACCACTTTCATGTAGAGTCGAGTACGCCAGGAAGCCGGCGAGATAAATGCTGTTCCCGTACTAGTGAGAAGCTAATCATGAGCATTCTATGACTGTACAGTCCAATCCGACATTTCACATGCGTTTCACCCCTTCTCAGCTCACACATATTGAAGGCCTCTCTGCCATTCGCGCTCTTGTTTCCAGGGTTTTCAGTCTCAGGACAAATAAGCTCCCCACGTCCAGATTTGTACCTTCTATCTGCAAATCCTGTCAATAATACAAGGTATATAAGTTGAGAGACTCATTCACTGAACAGGGGCATGCAATTAAGGGCTTTTTATCCGCTGCTACATCTTCTTGATCAGAGCATGGAAGCATGAGAGGCTAAATACGTTCCTCAATAACTCATTTTCGTCTCTCAGAAGTCATTCTTTCGAAGTTTGTAGGATACTTGAATGATATCAATACCACCGACAGAATCACATGTCCCTCAAGCAGAACGTAGTTAATTGAATTTGCCAACAACAGGTACCGTCTCCAGTCGGAAAATGCTCCCAGCTTCGCCGATCTCAGTCTACAAGCGCTAAGAGGTATTTTGTCGCTTCTTGTTATTCAATACACTGTAAATCTGGACTTGCACGCAAATTGTACAGCCGCACTGCCCTCCAAACTGTCCGGATGCTGTAAAGACGCAAAATAGAGGCTAATTAGTGAGAATTCATCCAAAACACCTAAACATTTCTTGCCACAGCATAGACGGAGAGACATGAGCCATCGTCTCTTAATTAGGCTGCAATACATCATAGGATACCATCGAGGGAGTAAATTGACAAAATAGCATAGACTACTTTCGCAGAATATTAGTATCAAAAAGGCACATGACTCGAGAAGATTGTCACGAATGAAGCCAGAAAGAAGACCCTAAACCAATTAAAAAATCCGCTTCTGTCATTGCAAAAGCAATGAACCAGAACTTCACCACACAAAGCTACGAAGCAACGAAAACCAACGAAAAACAAAGAAGAAACAAAGAAACCCTACGAATTTTCACTCTTGTACCCGTGAAATCGTGTTTTCTGTTATGACGACTTCAGTGTTTGCCCTCACCTTCTATCACGCATCAGAACTCTCAAAAATTGCTGATCGACTGAAAGCCTCTTCGTGCATAGGAAGAGCACTACTTCGAGTACCGCACAAGAAGCTTTCAGTCTGGAATTGAAGACACACCCTTTCCTAAGCCAGCGAATATCCATTTTAGGTTTCGGTGCAATATATAAACATCCAGGCAAAAGGAATTTCAACCTGTTCGTAGGAAATCCAGGTGCGGATAAGTCTCCTTCCCAGACATATCTGCACACCTGGATTAAACCATGATCACTCTAAAGACTTCCAGCACCGAATTGGCCACTGAACATCGCGCAATAAGTAGACGAAATGCCTATGAAAATCGACAAAATGGAACACACATGCAGATTGAATGCGACTTTAATGTAAGAGAATAATATTGACAATWATCCTCGACACAGATATTTGCAACACCTGATATCACTGGAAAATACGTAAACATTCTAGACACCCTAAAACATAGAAACAAGGACCTTCTCAAGTTTGAAACCAAGCCTCGAACCAAAGTACCAAGAGCATAGCAAGAGCATATCGTCCAACACGAAAAGCTTCAAATCGTGCATGCATGGAGAAAACGAAGCTGGAACTCAAGGATACCGTGACTCGCAGCATGTTAACCTAGAAACTGGAACGGAAGAACGGCTACGTCAGATGTTCAAGGCGTTCAAAAATGTGCGTGACTTCTTCAGAACCGACCAATGCTGCATCTACAATTGCGATTGTCTCCATAATTCCACATTCTAAACTACAAACAAGACACGAATGCACTATTCATTCTATACTGACCAGAAATCTCAGCAAACTCATGATGACTAACGAAAAATGGAGTCGACACGTCATTCTTGGTCCAGAAATCCAGAAATTGATATTTTTCCGAACAAGACGAAGCTATAAGGATCCAAGAACCGGCTCTCAACACGAAGTCGCTCTAGCAATTCGCACAAGCCCTAATAAAAAAATCTCCAACACCACAACCAAAAAAGACTCAAAATCTCAACGAACTCATAATGACTAACGTCTGCATACGAAAAAGAGAATCGCACCGTCATCTTTACTGCGAAAATACAGAATTGATCATTCTCCAACCACAACGAAGATCCGAAAGTCTAAGAACAGGCGCAAAAGAAAACCGCCCCTCCAATTCGCAAAATACATCCTTAACCAAAACGCACCACACTGAAGTGAATTAAAGTGACGCAACACACTCTCATCTGAACCGAAGGACCGCTAGCCTCTCATCCATCCTCTCACAAAAACAATCGTAACTAGCGCTCCTTCCTCACCAGAGTTCAAACCCCTACACAAAATTCTCCGGCGATAGTCAGTTAGTTACCGCGAGCGACAAAAAAGAGCTTCACAGCCAACAACCGCGGTCACACTCCACGCTTGCTTCTCCAAACCTTCAAAAAGAAACACCAACGAAATACAAATTGCAAGAGAATCCGCGATCAGCGTGGAGAACATCAATCCCACGCAAAAAAATTGCGGAATGAAGGGCCGAATTGCTCTCGCAAACAACAAAGGTGGAGCTCGGAGGCGAGCAGGCAGCCCAAGAGTCGCTAATGCGGCTCTCCTTCCTCGTTTCACGCTCTCTCTGATCTTTTTCTTCCATTTTCTTTTTCTATTTCTTTCCAGCCGTTAAATAACTCTTACGTCCATGTCAGTGGAGTGGAGGTGGGATCCCCATCTTTCTAGATTCTGCGACCCTCTTTCCCAGCCGGTTGGGGTTACCGGCTTAACCGACAATCCCCAAAGTCTCCGCGCGCTGCCTGGGGTGGAAGCTCCCCCCTCGTGATACTGACTTGGCCCCCGGTAATCAGGAGAAGAATGAAATGTACGGTAGCCTCTCGTTTTGATACCCTTTGCGAAGGCCAGATTCGGCATTTGTTTTAAGAATTTCCAGGTGGCGTCGTGTGATTAGTTGAGAGTGGTAATTATATGACGTAAAAATTAGATTTTAAAATAGCATACTTAGAGTCAAAACCTGTTTTTGTACATCAAGAAATTTCTAAGAATAGCATAATGTCACAGTGGTTTTTAGTTCATGAAGCTTGAAAACAGCCATATGGGGGGGACGGTTTCTTCAGTTGATGCACAAAAAAACATGTTGACTGAATGGTGGAGACTGGGTCTTTGAAGCCAGGTCCTACTCTAAGGCAATGAGTGGTCAGCAATTCAAGAGCAWTATGCTTCCACAAAGGTTAGAGGGGGGATTAGCAGGCTTGGGTTAACCCTAAATCCTTGAACGCCGCGGCGGACGTTTTGTGTCCTCTGGATGACAATGAATCAAACCGTGTAGGATAGAATTGCAACTTTTCATCTTTGGTATTAGGAGTGGAAAGGGAAGATCTTTTCTAGTACTTTGACTTCCAATGAGTATATTTGGTTTTTAGAAGTAGGTGATGTCACACGGTACAAAAATGCATGATTTCCATGACCACCGGTCCATCCTTTAAGGATTAAAGGACAGACTAGTAACTGTGGACATAGTCTATTTTGATACCATGGGATTTACTAGTTTAAAATAATCCAATAGTATTCATTGGAAGTCAAAGTACTATTGAAGATCTCCTCTTTCCAGACAAAATTCTAAGGATGAATAATTGCTCTTCTATCCTACACAGATTGATTATTTGTCATCCATTGGACCCAAAACATCCGCCTCGACATTCAAGGGTTAAGCTTACTTGAACTTGGACAATTCAGGTTCAGTCGTTTCTCTCAATCTCTCAATTTGTGACACTGTGCTTGGTCTTTGGAGGTGGCAACTAACCGTTGCAGGCTTGCATCAATAAGAGGAGCACAATTAGCACCGATAATCGGTGGGATGAGGACTCCAAAAAAAACTAGACTCCCATCCCACCGATCACCAGTGGACTTAATCGGCTATGATTCCACATGGAGGTGGCCCGATTGTAAGTGTCCAATGAATGATAGAGAATACTTCAATGTAAGATAGAAAGTATAGATATTTGTCTTTGGAATTTTGTGTGAAAAGGAAAGGTCTTGTACAATAGTTTGACCTTAGTGAGTGCTAATAGATTTTTTTTAAGCAAATGATTTGCATGGTCTCTAGAAGGCTAATTTCTACAGAGATCAATATGTCCTTCGAGGATTAAGATAGGCATCCAAAAAATGACCTTAAACTGCCATCTTCAGATTGAGTACATCTCCAAAATCAATTATGTACCTAATTATGTGAAAGGAACGCTTTTAAAAACAAACTTTGACCCTCCATAACTTTTGCATATTGTATTCAAATGGCGTGTTCTTTGGTGCATTGGAACCTCCTTTACTTGCCAACAAGACAATATGAAATTTTGAACATCCTAGTAATAGTAACTAGACAATACCAATTTGTGACTTTTTTGGATGTATCCACCATAACTGTTATTTGAAATGCACAAAAAATGAGTTTATTGATGGAGTGGTAATTGTCCATTTACAATGTTCTTGTCACGAATTTTCAATGAGTTTAGAGATAGGCATGGGGGAGGGCTTTACAACTCCTAATCCCTCTAATTTGCACCTCCARTATTTGAATAGCATCTTAGTATTTATTGCAAGGTGTGGGGCCAAGTTCARTTCTTTTCTTAAACGACTCTTCAATACAAAATACAAAATTATTCTACCACACTTAAGAAGACAAATTTTTACATTTATTCTTGATAAGGTTCTAAAATCATTGTAGCCCTTATTCTCAGYCAAATGAATCATAGTGGCAAGAGAGTAGGGACACTAAGACCCCCCCCCCCCATTGTAGCCACTGGTCACTTTTCAAACTAGGTTCATCCAAAAAAACTCGGAGTTCTTCAACTTTTGGAACTCAACCAATTTTCTACCTTCTTTGATTAAATCTTGTCCCTATACCATTTTCTAGTTGTGGTTGCCATCAGATTTAGAGGCTAGCAGGGGACAAACTTTATTAAATATACTTGAATTTTATTTGTTTATTTATTTGAACTTTATCTCCTATACATGAGTTGAGGTGCATAACAATCTTGAATTGAAAGGTTATGGATCTTTCTACAATGTACACTRAATATATTCCTTTTACAATGCTTGTGACTTATGGGCAATCTCTTTTTTCTTTTTCGAAACAATTGAAATGGGTTTCATTGCAAGGGGTTCAAATACAAAAACGTCAGCCATAATTGTCATGACAGGGGGCACAACTCGAGGCACAAAGACCAAACTACAAACACAAACCCAAACAGACTAACGGACTAAATGACATTGAAGACCGCCGTGCCGAGCGAGGGCGTGAGGCCTCTCGCTCCCGGCCATCGAGGCGGGATTTATGAGCAATCTTGAATGCCCAAGATTTTCAGTAATGAGGGATCAAATCTCTTGCCCTAAAGTTCAAGAATGTTTTTTTGTTTATCATTACTTTAATTTTATTTCAAATTTATTTCAATTTTATTTCTATGTTCTACACATAGGACAACTTTTAACTAGTACTCCCTTTGTCTCAAAAGAAGACCACCTATGTTTCCTTTGAATTTTACAAGGAAATTCCAATCTTATTTTGGAACAGAGGGAGTAAGTTACTTGGTTAGCGTTCAAGCTAGTTAGTACAGAGTAAGCTTATATTCTAAAACTACAGAAGCCATGTAACTTACACATACAAAGGACTGACACACCGAGAGCACTTGAGCAGCATTTCCATCATCTCATGCATATTTTTCACGCATATTTGAGTGACCTGTTGAGCCTGTGGCACCCAAAAGATGTCCCCACTGAAAACAAGGACTTACTTTCATATGGAATGTCCCTCCCAAACATGATGGTGCAAGGAAAGTGAAGGCGCAAGTGCAACAGAAACCACAATTGTACTCTCCAGAAATCACATTGCAAATTTGCAATCAAGTGGTAAGTTAAACATGCGTATTACCAAGAAGATTTGGTTATCTAGGTAACTTGGAGAAGCTATTTGTCAACTCTAGTGTTTTAAGAAGAGATTAAGAAGTTTGAAAAAAAAGGTATGGTAGAGGGACCAGTAACCGATCAAATAAGCAATTCTAGACATGATCTAGGGTATTTTAGGCAAAGCAAATATTTTCTGAGGTGCATTGACAAAAATGATGGAAATTGCAAAAACTTTGGTAATTTTATCTCTTGCAATGAAATTACTATGAATTTTAAAAGGCCRAAGTTGGGCTTGACCCATGATCAATATCTAGAGTCATCCAATTCCAATCATTCAAGAACTACTTTCCAGCTCATTGCTTCTTACTTTCTTGCTCACTTATGTGTTATGAACTTATTGGTCCAAACCTTGAAAAAATCAAAAACACACATTCCAAGGAGAAAATGGAAATCTAATCCAACCTTGGTAGGAAATACAACACCCTATTCATTGGTGATGGGGCGCCCATTAATAATGGGTTCCTCTAACATATTTGCAAGTAGAATCAAGACATTCCAAAAAATTTGAATTTTTATGTTTTAAATTTTTTTTTTCTCATAAATTATATTTTTGTCTACATTGAAAGCTTTGATTCATTTCATTTGAATAGGTGATGTGAAAGTTATGGATCATCTTGTTTTCCGGGCAATCCCATCAACTTCTTGAAAAAATAATGCGTTGGATTAGTTTTTGTTYTCAATTTTCATAATTTTTCAAAAAAAWGTTCCATGTGGTTTCGTTTGATTGCTAGAACAATCTCACCATTSGGATTARTGTATTTCAATTCCATCTTAGACATATTATTATTTTACATTTTCCTTCTATCTCGTGCCTACTTTTACTTAAMGTTTTTCTTGACCCCTAAAATCCCAATGGATTYAAACAAAACTCAAATGTGTTCTAAATATAAGTTCTATAAATTTCTTGAAGTGAGCATCAAAAAAGATAATGTGAAGTACAAAAAGTAGATAGTATCCACACGRTCAAAATCCTTGAAACTATTTTTAGATTCTCTTCAAATGAATTTTGAAGACATGAATTCAAAAACTCACCAAAAATTCAATTTCTATCTTTTGCATTTGAATTTTTTTGATTTTTCAAAATTCGGGTTTCTAATGATTTGTGACAGTTGCATGAATGATGAGGGTCGCAATTGTCTACGTGATCATTGCCACATGAGATCTCAAGTTAACGTATTTCAACTTGAAAAGTTTAACCCTGTTCATTTGTGTCAAAATAAATAAATAAATAAAAATTTTAACCGCTGCTTTTGACTGCCGTGAAATATGGTCAAGATATCACCACGTGGCGTACCAATACAGGCTATGAATATTCTGCCTATGGGCATGCGGCTAGCCAAGTGTCTTTAGGCATGGACATTCTGAGCCGAGTGTTTGGAATCATTGCTGGCACCGTTGCCCGCAGGACGTTAAATCCTCCATTCGAAGTGGGAGAGAGGGGGAGAGGAGGGCAGAAAGAGAGGGGGAGAGGAGGGCAGAAAGAGAGGGGAAGGGAACGCAGGGAGAAATAGAGGGGCAGCGCAAGGAGAGAGAGGAGGGCAGGGGAGAGGGAAGGACAGGGAAGGACACGGAAGAAAGAGAGGAGGGCGGAGAGATAGAAGGGAAGGGAGAGAGGGGAGGGGAGGGAGAGAGAGAGGAGGGCGCAGGAGGGAGAGAGAGGAGGCGCAGGAGGGAGAGAGAGAGAGGAGGGCGCAGGAGGGAGAGAGAGGGGAGGGCGCAGGAGGGAGAGAGAGGAGGCGCAGGAGGGAGAGAGGGGAGGGCGGAGAGAGAGGGGGGGCGGAGAGATAGAGGGGGGATGGCGGAGAGACAGAGGGGAGGCGCCAGGCGGCGAGGGGAAGGGAAGCGGCGAAGGGAAGTGACAAGGAAGGGTCGCAGGGGGGAACACTATTTGTCAACTAATTGGCGTTTAGAGTTGGTGGGGTAAAAGAACATATAACACTATTTACAACATAACACTATTTACCATCATTAGTGTAATTGATTTAAAACAGTCATAAGTTTTTACTCTTAATGATTATTTTTACCAACTATAGGTACAAAGTTTTCCCAACTATAGAACTATTAGGATCCATGCACTCCGTAAAAGTATTCATGAAGAGTAAAAACTTATAGCATTTCTCAAATAGTTAGTATGGGTACACTATTTAACATCATTAGTGTAGTGTGCCCTACTATGCCCTACTGTCGTTGCTAGAATCAAAGTAACAGTTCAAGTAATTTTTTAATTTTTTAGTTTGACGTTCAATAAGTTTCTCACCATGAGTTGGAATGCCACGAAACAAAGCCTAGGCTTCCCTCCTCACCGAGGGCTTTCCAACGATACCAAGATTGTGACTAGGGGACGCACAGTCTAGAAGATCTCAACAAAACAAAACAAACATCCTAACTTAAGGTATGGATTTGAATTTGAATATTTGTGTCAATGAATTATCAACATATGGACTTGAAACACACGCATGCACATGAGTTATTGGTGAGGTCCAATTTTTTGTTTTTTGTTTTTTATTTTGACACAAAATGGGATTTCATTGCAACTTGGATCCTTTTTTCTTTTCTTTTTTTTAAAACCCGGAATTTATTCCAAGAGAGACCAAGAAACAAACGGTGGAAAGCCGAGGGCAAAACCCCTAGAGAATGAGAACCAAAAGGACTATAAACCAAACCACAAACCACCTAAACTACACAAAGGTGCCACAAGAAGGTTTCTTTAGATGCCACATAATACTTGTGTCTTGTCTCAAGCCAAAAAAAGGGGTGCGCATCCATGTGTTGTCAAATTTCCTGAGAAATTTGTGGGACTTGGCCGGAAGTCTATAACAGAGGAGTGGTGTGCGAAGCCATGCCATCCTACCATGATCCAATGCTGCCTCCTTCAGATCTTCACTTGCGGCCAAGACTCTCTATTGAACACCCATGCATTTCTACCTAACAAACAAAGCCATACCACCGATCCTCGCAACATAGCCCATATTGTTGTACCCGGTCACAGCCTCTTGGGTAATTCTGAACCTAGAAGGCACTGCTGCCATGTCAAATTTGGTCAGGCTCCTTCCACTATGTTTGTTGCCTGTGACTTGTATAAGAGGTGAGGGCAAAATGCCAAGCCAATTGGCTGGGATCGCATTMTATGAACCTATGTAGAATTGACTCCTCTAGTTCTCTATCACAACYAGTGCAAGAAATGTCAATCTCCTAAAAAAWTTGTGCACGCCAGTTATTTACAATAAGAGCTTTGTGATTGACTAACCACAAGTACCCAGACTCCTTCTGAGGTTGCGCATTATGCCATATCTCTCTCCACTTTGGCCGATAGCTGACAGGCAAGATTCCTCGCCACTTCTCCGGTATTGACTTGCAGAGGTTGGGTCTAGGTTTAACCCCTAAGCGCTCAAACGACCATTTTTTGGTCGTTGCCCGACTTCGGGCAAATTTTCGAGCAGAAAAAAACTTTTTTTTTAATTTTTTTTTTTTCCTTGAAAATATTGGGTTGTTTTTCAGTATTTATATTCAAAACTAAGATCATTATGGTAAAAAAAAAATCATAAGAGAAATAGCACAATGTGTTTAGATTTTTCTAGTGTTGAAGAACTTACTATTTGAGGAAAGAATTGAAATTTTTATGACCAAATATTGTGCATTTTTTTACAATTCAATAGAAACCACTATTTTGACCAATAAAAAAAAAATTCAAGTGTTATGGATAGAAATTGTATTTTTGGTGAATTTTTGAAGTTACATCTTCAAAATTCATTTGAAGAGAATCTGAAAATAATTTTATAATTTTGACCGTACGGATATCTTCTACTTTTTGTGCTTCACATAAACTTCTTTGATGAAAACTTCAAAAATGTTATAGACTTTATATTTTATAACACATTTGTGTTTTGTCCAAACACCTTGGGCTTTTAGGGGTTAATAAATTGTTGACCCTTCTTTGCGGTGTAGGCATGGAGCAAGTCACTATTCTCCCACTTCCATCTGCTAGGATCAAACCACAATTGCTTAAAAATCCTTGCAAAAACTTGGATCTATTTCCAATGATAAAGCTGACTTGTCTTGCATCCTTTTACTTCCAATACCTTCATTTTATTGGATTGAAGTTGTTTGGAAGATGCATGTGAATATTATTCAACTCAAGCCGGTGTCGTCAACCAATTATTTTGGTTTTCACTCAGTTTGGTAAAGGAGGCAACCCCTTCTTGATCACCCCTCATTTTGGCATTGTAGGGAGGTCTATTTCCAATTAGTTATAAGATTATTAAGTGATCAGGAATGGGTTTTTGTGGTTGGGCTACAAGACTCTCCATTTTGCAACCAACTACGGGTCAAAAATAGGATGACCTATGTGACCAATAAGGGATGAATAAAATCTTCATCTAAAATAATTAATGGTAATTTTGTTTTGGAAAATAAAATTGTGAAATTTTTTGGAATCCTCCTCAAATCTRTTTGGGCACACGAAGAAATTTTTCTTCTCAACATACATGCGCTTTGGATATGATCAATTGCTTAATTGGTTGGAAATGGATTGGCTTCCCTAAAGACATTGGTTTTGAAATGTATGCATGTCAAGAAAAAACTAGATAGAGGCATTCATAAGCATAACTTTATTTATTGATGAGGCAAGGGTCCTTTTTGCATCCTTGAAAATGACCCCCCTAAGGTAAAAGCACCCAAAAACGTCAATATAAGCAATTCAACATAGTTGGAGACACCTTTTTCTAGAAATAGTATTTTTGCAATATTAGCGAGTGAAAATCATGAATATTAAAGAAGAAGAAAATAGATTTCTGGATGTTGTATGTAATTTCTATGATTTTTCAAAGTGTAAGCTTTGTAGATCATTGAAACTATCCCATAGATGGGCCTAAATCTGAAATCTACAAAAATCCGTAGTCAAGGCTATATTTGTTATATTGAGACCTTTTGCACTCTCGTTTCTATCTTTGACTTGAAGATAAACCCCTTT
Organism: Pleurozium schreberi; assembly: GCA_006891605.1. NCBI lineage: Eukaryota > Viridiplantae > Streptophyta > Bryopsida > Hypnales > Hylocomiaceae > Pleurozium > Pleurozium schreberi. Next base: position 41,786 of record VACF01000656.1, read on the forward strand.
ATCTCTTTACTAGTATTTTTTTTATAAATAGGTAACAACACCAACTTTTAGAATGTCATTATTGAGTCTCAAAATCTGCGAAAAGTCTCAATATAATGAATATGGCCTTTAGTTAGCAAAACAAACTTAACCCTAAAGCGTCTTGATTCATCTCCAAAATTGACAACTTGAGGAAAAATCATTATAAAGTGCTATTTGGAAGCATAATTTGGAATTGATAGACAAATGAAAGTTGTAGAGTGAGAGTTGTAGATTCCATCCATACGGTTAGATTCATCAATGCTCTCACCAATATTTTTTTATAAATTTTGAAAGGGAAATTTAAAAATTCCTTCAAAATTCTATAACAAGCAAAATGTTATTATTTTTGGAGTAGAATTTGTTGGAATGGATTTGAAATGAGGTTCTTTTGACATGGTGATTTTTTGAAATTTTTGTGTTCATAAAATTTATGACCTCATTTTAGCAAATCCAATTTTGAACTAAAATCAATGCAATTTTAGCTTGGCCAACCACTTGACATACTTGCACATTGATAATTTTAGAAAAATATGTACTTTAGTAATTCCAAATCCATACCTTAGATAGAACAGCTTGATATAGGATCTCCAAAAATTAGAAGAACTTTCATCCAAGTAGTTAGGATGATGAAATCCTAGTTTCGATCTATTCATTGTCGAGTTTTTCGACATCAACGCGCTTCAGGGCTAAATATGTGTCCTTCAAATAAGTCAATGAATCAAATTTAAGCATTTGGAAGACACATTAACCAAAGTCTAGGGACACAATTAGGTGAGTTTAGGGTACAAGTATGGGAACAAGTGTAATAATGGGTGTTTCTACTAAACACTGAATACAATTGTCCTCTATGATGAATCAATTATGTACGTCATAAACTCTAATCAATTTTTGCACAAAATTTCTAAACCCAAGATCACATCATACAACAAATATTTAAATTGAATGCATTGGCATATTCAACAAATATATCAAATGCTAAGGCATTAACCCCTAAAATTCATTACATGTTTTTTGAGGCTCTAGGAGGGTTGTGAGTTCCGAGCTACGTTCCTGCGTTCCGGCAGCATTGCACTAACAGCTTGACGTGGCAAAGCAAATGCCATGTCAAATTTTTTTTTTGGAAAAAAAAAAAAAAAAATTCTTGACAGCAGCCAGCCGTTCCATCTTTGCATAGAGAAGAATGAGGGGAACAAGCTTGATATGGCCCTTTAGAGACCTCATTTCTCATCTAATGTATTTAGAGCATCCCCACTGCGCACTTCCAAAAGCGCAAACCCAAGGATTACCCAAGAGTGGCCCCATTTATTTCCCCCACGGCACACACAGCAAAGTCAAAAAGTTGGCCGGCCACGGCCAGTTATAGTGACCAGACAACCAAATGGGGAGTCTTGCCCGTGATGCGGTATGGGTTGAAAATTGTCCTTTCCACATGTTTCGAGGTACTTTTTGGACATTTATTGCTTCTCTATTCTTTGTGCGGGTGAGGTGACTTTCTTGGAGACCCTTTTGTCCGGGTGTGCAGGGGGATGCTTTTAGAGCCCCCAAATATTTTCAAAGTACTTGTCCTCAAAGCAAGGTCAAATTTATTTRAAAATTGATATTGATGAAGAATTTGAGAATTGTTAATTTCAATGGTGAAAATGTTCTAGTATATCAATAATTATACTTTTTTTTTTTAAAATTATTTCAAAATTTTCAAAATTGAGAGCAAAAGACAACTCCATATGTTTTTCCTTCATTGCCTGCAGAATAAAATTCCTCATAACTTTTACCTCATTGTTTGGAATTCAATGGTTCAAATATTTTTGAGTAGGTATCAATCTATACAATTTCCAAAAAATAATTAGTATTTGTTTATGATATATTTTTTGCTACCCAATTTGACATCGAAATGAAAGAAACTTTTAACTTTTGCAATATTTATTTGAATGATATGAAACAAGCCTCTAACGTAAATTATAATGAGTAGTCTCCATCTTAAAACATTCATGCAAAAATTCCAATTTACCAAGTCAAAAGAGATTGTCCAAGTTTAAAAAAAACTCCAAAGTGGGTGTTGTGGTCCTTTAGAGGTAAATTATAATAAAATTTCATGTTGCAACCTAAATGTACACCATCATTACAATTTTGATCACAATATGGCCTACTCCAATTCTGACAGCAATGGGGTGGTTTACCTTAATATCTGTCACATGCTACAACAGAAGTTACGTTAGATCTACTTTTGTACTTTGCCCATTGATACTTTTGATACGTTTGTTTGAATGAAAAAGTTTCAAATGTGTACTCAATTTTGTTTGTCACTGTACTTGTGTACTTGCGTTTTGCTGCATAAACTTCTAGAAAAACGAAAAGCACACAAATTATTCCACCGTTTCAATTGCATGTGCGTGGTGCTGGCCCCCGGAGCATGTTGGGAGGGTTTGTTTTTGTTGTCGTGGTTACCTCCCCAAGACTGCTGTGAACATGCTGCGGCTGCCGCCTTTGCTTTCCTATGAGAGAAATGGTGCGTATGTTTTTCAAATAGTGTAATGTACAGTACAACACCTGTGGGGGCAGCATTCATGTAGTAAGGTAGACTGCTCTTAAAGCGACCATTTAAGAGCTGATTGCCTTTTCGGGGAAGCTAAACACCTTGAAACAATTTTCAGTAAATTTTTATGGGAAGAAAATAGGAATTGACATCTAACCCAAGTTGTTTCATATTTTTCGGACCTTCCAAGAATTAGTTACAAATTTTTGAAGTTGTACATAATGCAGTGGTCACTAAAAGCGACCACCTCCTGGAATGTACATGGTAGGTAGATTGAAGAAAGCAAAACGTACCTCTGTATCATGATCGCTTTTAGAGCATGGGCGCTCAAGAGCAGACTCCTTTATTGGTATTGTGAGAGGGTAAGGGAATGTCATCCACTCACTTAATAAAAACTATTGTGTTATGTTGTTACCATAGTATATTAAAATAAAAACAGAAGTAGTGTTTTACTTTTTAAAATTCATACAAACTTCTAAATTCAATAACTTTCACATTGCACATCCAAACACCATAGAACAAAGCCACGTGCACCCCTACTTGCACAATGCTTTCGGATAGTACCAAGAATGCAACCGGAGGATGCACAATTCTACATACCTCACCCCAACAAACAAAGAAACAAACAATCCAACTTAGTGTTTGGATAAGTGAGCATTCTTACCTCGCACCATGTACCATACCATGTGTGATGAGTTGGCAATTGAAAGCCAAAACGTATTTCCACACAATACTCTATCAAAAGCTGCAACAATTGGAATAACAATATGTTGCAAATTATTTCAAGAAAAAAATGTTGTTAGGGGCAATCCGTGAAGTAGAATATACTATAGAGCACTCCTAATGTATACATAACATTCTTAACTCTGTGTGTATCCTCTCCCAGGTGGAGGTATAATCCTCTGCTATATACCTGGGGGAGGATTTTAGTTATAATAGAAGCAGTTTTATTGGTTGGCCTGGTTGGGAGAGAGTGAGGAGTTAGACTGGAGATATCTTGATTGGTTGCTGGGGGGCTAGATTTTGAGGAGCAAAAGGGCCCTCCACTGCAGGTTAAGAATGTTATATCATAACATTCTTAACCTTCATGGGGGGGTCCCTTTTGCTCCTCAAAATTTGGCCCCCCCAGCAACCAATGAGCATGTCCAAGTCTGACAGCCCACTCTCTCCCAACCATGCCATCCAATGAAATTGCTTCTATTATAACCTTAATCCTCCCCCCAAGTATATAGCGGAGGATTATACCTCCACCTGGGGGAGGGTACACACCCAGTTAAGAATGTTATGTATAGTTACCCAATTATCCAACGTAAACGCAGCTATACCATAGCTTCGTAGTAGCTTGGTCAGAAAAAAAAAATAATTAAAAAGGTGTCTAAATTTTTGGGAAATTATACTGACCTACTTAGTCATGCACACAATATGTTGGATAGGTCAGGATGAGTTCTTTACACCTGCTATCAATTATTCTTTACACAAAAGGAATAAATTTCCTATGTTGTCCGTTTGCGGTCCCAGACAATCAGTATGGGTCAAGTACAGTTTCTGCCCTCGTGATTCCCAGTAACCTACAGCTCAGGAATCATCAGTCTTCACGGGAAAGCAGCCACAGCAAATCATGGGAGCTACAGTCAGTCACACTGGATTAATGTGTCAACTTAGATCTGGAGTTGGTGGAATTTTTTTCCATCATAGGCTACAGGGATTTGGCTATTGCCCTCCATGATTTACTATCCACTGAAAAGATGCATCCATTTCCATCGTGCCCACCCAACCCTCCAAAAAAACAAAAGCCGTTGGATCATATCCCAAAAAAAAACTACCCCCCTCCCTATTGTTGATCTCATTTTCAATATAAATACAAAATACAAATACATACACTTAATTTATCTGAGTTATATACAAAAATAGACATAGAATATCTACATTTAGAATTTTTTTTTATAACCCATATTGTTTGTTGGTGGAATGCCTTATGTAAACTTTAAGAATTTAGAGGGTAGGCATCACACCTGATGAGGTGTACAAGATTTGTTCAATTTCAATCTAGATTAACTGCCCACTCAATTCATACCTATGAAAAGCCAGTTTATAAATTTAAATGTGGGGGAATTAGGAAATGGGGGAATTAGAAAATAAAATAGTAAAAAACTTGTATGTCACTATCAGGTTTTCTTTTAAGGATTTTGACATATGAAAGCATTGGCGATGATTTTAGATGGTCACTGAGTAAAGTGGCTACTTTATAAAACTTCTTTGAGAAGCATGTTTCATTTGGAAGGAAATCCGGACAGAACTTTGGCAACAAATGTAATTTTATTCTATAAGTAAGCAGGCGACAATGCATCTTTGTCAATGTAGGCATTTGGCCACTACTGTGACTATTTGGTACTTATGCCTAGTATTCAATAGTCACCAAGTTGATTAATTTGGCTACACATGAGCAATTGCTACCAACATTGAAGGCGATCACAACATTCGACTCCTTTAAATATTGGCTATGCACTTGAAAACTTGCAGGAGAGAAACTAACGGTAATAAAAAATGAAGACACAAAAAAACTAAAACTGAAATAGACATAAATTTTCACTACATCTGTTTTAGTCATTTCATAAGCAAAAGAAAACTTTTACAAGCAAATTTGCATCTAGTTCCATGATGAGTTCAAAGTTTGGTCTCTACAAAATCATGTATCAAGGGTCATGCACGGTTACAAACAAGTGCATAATAGTTCAATTACAAAGTCTCAAAATAGTAAGAGCTCCCCTATTGTGAAATAACAATAAAGTAACAAAAAACCACTAATTACACCCCTCGGCGGCGACAAGCACCTTGCCATGTTGCAAATACCGCGTGATATGGAAAGTTCTCTATTGTGTAGAACCTTTGGGCAAACATTGCAACCGCCAACTCAAAGTGCGTTGTGAGACGGTTTCTGAGCCGGTTCTTGATAAACGTAAGTGTGCTAAAGGTCCTTTCATCTTCTACTAAACCAAGCACTTGCACACAAGCAATCTCAGCAAGGTTTATAAACTCGGAAAGACTGAACTGCAACATACCATTTGAGTAGATGGTCCTCCAAATACTCGTAAAGGGATTCACTTCCAGAGGACGTTGCATGGTTGCTTCTTCGTTTGCTATCATAGTGAGTTTGAAAAACCCAGCTTCATAGTTTAATCTTGCCCACAAAACAATTGTCAACTGTTCCTACAAAAATAAGACGATTGCCTCTAGACAAGTGTTGCTTGATAACCTCCAGGTTAATATTGAATGTACGATTATACACTGCTGGGGCCTGCATAAGCAAATACCAAGTCACAAAGAAACAATTGCAAAATAGTACACACTGTGCACCTAATTATATCACTCAAGTAGAAAATAAAACAATGCATAGTTGCACACCTAATACCACTATATTAGAACAAGTGACTAGTATTGTAGTCTCTGCCTTAGTGTTTATCCTATATTTACTTGTTTATACTATTCAACCATGTAACTTATTGAAAATGCAGCACTTTCTTAGGCTTTCCATAGGTGAATGAGAGATAACAAAAACAGTGGCCAAAAAAATCACAGGAGGATAAAATATGAAATATATTTGAAAACAAAGAGCAAGCTACAAAACTAACCTGCATCCATGAGCTTATTGGCCGGGAATCGACTTGCAAGCTCGACAGACAATTGCTCTGCTGCTTCTGCAAGATTATACAAACAACTCATACTTTAGAAACTTCACATTACATAACAATTTATCAAAGCATAACAACTTACAAACCACAACATGAGATTAAATATGTGTAGAATTTCAAAAAGGGTAGCAGCTTACCATGACATGCCTCCTTCACTCCATTCACAACTGCGGACCATGTTGATTGTGTGACAAATGCATATGTGTTTGATTCACCCCTCTTGATCTTGGCCCAAATGGGTACTGTGTTACATTCAAAGACGAGTTGCTCCTCCATAGAGTTCAAGTCTGTTTTCCAGCCCATCTTTAGATCTGGATGACTGAAGTTTGCAAGAGCGTTGAAATCATAAAATTGATCAGACTGGTAGGCTGAGCGACCATTGCAGTAGTTCTCATGTGGCATTGCTTGATTGCAGCAATGAAGTCACATACAAATACATTGCGCCGTTGGAAAAATTTAATCACAGTGTTCAGCAATTCAAGAAGAGGAACCAAACAAGCAAGTCCAAGAAGTGTCTCCATGTCAACAAGGGACTCAAAAGTCTTCTCTACGGTCTTCACCTTTCCCGTGTCGAGGTGCATCTTATAAACCAAGATCGAGTATTGTTGTATAATTCTCTTTGCAGGCTTCAACAATGAAATCCACCTTGTCTTTATTTGTTTGAGGATCTTGTTCCCTTTCTTCTCCATAAGGACTGCAAGTTTCGTGAACTCGTGATGGCGCTTTGATGAGTGGGCAAAGTAGGCATAGGTGACTTGCAAAAGGTCCTCCACTTTCGAGACGATTGGCATACTTGATAAAGTCTTYAATGCGAGATCAACACGATGTGACATACAATGCACTCCGGCGACAAACGGTGCATGCTTCTCTTGAAGTTGTCGAGTGACTCCGGTTCTCACTCCTTGAAAAACATTGGCTCCATGTGCGCCAAATGAAACCAGTTTTGATGAAACCTCTTCACGACTCATACCACCTCGGACCCTCAATGCATCGGCTATGACTTGGGTCAAGTTTGTTGCACTTGCATCCTGCACATATTGGCATGCATTACGATGTCAAGATTCCAACAAGCACCAAGCAAGTTCCATAAACCAACTAGAATATATAATAGACTCAAAACATAGAAAGTTCATACCAAATGACTCTAAATATACAAATGACACACCTACACATGTTGTAGTGAGAGAAGCATGGGCGCCCGTGTCCAAACTTGCTCCGTGTAAACATGGATGCAAATCCAACTTGCATTATCTATACTTGTCACCTCATCACAGGTGACCGCCAAATAATTTGAATTCTTAATCACCTCCTTCATATTAGCATTCACCTGAGCATGCATCATTTTTGCCATCTTCCACCCAGAGTTGTCGGTCCAGTGCTTCTTTGGCATGTGAGACACATTTAGGAAGTTGAGCAGGCTTTGCAAACTCTCATACTCAGTCATTGGTTGGCCATCATTCAGAATGTGGAAAATAGTAGCAAATTGGACACGCTTATGAGATCGTTCTCCTGACTCATTTTGGACGAGTTGGTGCACTGTTTGAGGGCCGCGTGCTGCATACAAAATTGCATTCTTTGCATGTGCACAATCCTTTGAATAATACTTGTTGCCCTACTTAGCAACTCTTGGAATATCCTTCAATGCTTTGCGGCGACCTGCATGCTTTGCAAGGGTGTCGTATTTTGCCTTCAAGAACTTTCTTCTTCTCTCCACTGCGCTGCAAATCAGGCACTTCACACCTTGAATAAGTCCATCTTCGCTTCGAATCATCTCTGCCCATGGTAGCCTTGCTGCCCATGTTTCTTGGAATCTCCGGGATGCCTCGTATTGTTTGCGCTTCAATACTGGGTTTGGTAAAGGTGGTGTTGGGACAGCCTCAAAATCATCATCGCTAAGCACAAACATGGTCTCTTCGTCAAAGTAGTTCACATATTCACTACAGTCTTCGTGAAGGATTCAAGTTGAGCTGCTTGGAGTTGAAGGCCTAGATTGGGAGGCACTTGGAGTAGAACTAGTACCTTCTCTTGGGCCATTGATGGTGTTCAATTTGCGTAACTTCTTGGCCTTGCTCTTTTCCTCAATCACTTCTTTTGCTTTGCCGAGTGGTTCCGCAAAAGCCCTGGGATCCATTCTAGAATTTGGCTCTCGAATTGATAGAGGGACTTCCAAAGGTTGACTCCGACGTCGTGGTTGTATGCAGTTGATTAACATGGATCTTGTATGCACAGAGGGTTCCATTTCCTCAATCGGCTTGGCAGGTATAGTAGCTGTAGGTACCGGTTGTCGTCGGAGGTGTAAATCCTCAGATATAGTGAGTGGCTGCGTACGCTCAAGAGGGCTTCCATCTTCTGCGTTCCTACTTGAACTGAAGTATCGAAACAACGATCTTCCCTCCATGTTAATGTTGAAGGCTCGTCTTGGTCTTTCTCCAGTCAAAGACCTTAGCAAATTTGGATTCAACCCCGCGACTGCAATTGACGGGTTCATCTCGTTGATTAGAGCTGATGCAATAGTATCCTGCTTAGGTGTCGCAATTGCCAATCGATCCAACTACGTACTGTTAACTTCAGCAGGGTCCAAGATGTTTTCATAATATGAGTGCAAACTCTCACTATCAGTGGAGACATTAGCATCAATCCCCTGCTCTTGATCAGATGGGTTACTCTGATCTTCATGCATAGCAGGTGCCATGATAATTGGAATTAAGTTGTTGAATCTGCAATGAACCAACATAGTAGTATGTGATTAATCATGGCAAGGAAATTTTTGCTGAAGACTTTATAACGTGACCAATCTCCAAGAATGAAGGCTTTCAAAGATAGCTAGGCAATCAGGGGCTCTCCTCTCCAACACAACTCGTACCAAGGAATTTTGCAAAGTTGTGGCTTTCCAAGTTCTAAATACAGACCGTATATCATGGCCTAGTTGCACAAGTGTGTACTTACCAAAATCTCATGTATTGTTGATAAAGTTTTCCAAGAAGGATGCACAGCTATCTCCCGAGTTTATAAAACGGCTATCACCTGTATTCTCAACACATAACTCCAATTATTAGTAGAAAGTTTCAAATATTAGAGAGATTTCATATTTAGTTACTAGCCTCCAACATGAACTCAACTGTACCCTACACCAACGCAACAATTCAAAACCTAAAGGCCTAAACCAACCCAAACCTCAAGGTACAAAATCCAATGCAATTATTTACTAAAAACCTAAATGAACACAAAGCCTCAAGGCAYAGAAACTAACGCAATGACTAAAAACATTCATGACTCTTGACTTACACAAGCCTCAAGGCACCAAAACCAACGCATTTACTAAAAAAGTTCATGGCTCTCGACCTACATAAGCCTCAAGGCACAGAAACCAACGTAATTACTAAAAAAGTTACACAATTGAAAATCTTGGAAACCAACTACTTCATACATGTTGAAAGAGACTAGAGCTTCAAACAGACAAAGCCGCTTCAAAGACGTACCTGCACAAGAATTTTGCATTGCCAAGAGTCCTATGTGGTCATAAGTTCATTACTCCCAATACTCCTTAGCGCCATGTAAATATGTACGATGCTGAACCAACACCCTAGTCGCCGGTCTCCATACTTGTGAAAATAAAGTTCGATACTGCAAATCTTCACTTCCCATGACTGCACAACTCCAATCTTCTAAATCCCACTTTTGCAAATCTAAATTGCTCAATGCTCAGTCATTAAAAGCAATCCTTTGCATTGAGCGGATCGTGAGAGGAAGCTTTAAAAACTGTAAACAAGTGCCTCCAAGCTTGACGCCAAACTTCAAACTACTATCGAATATTTGGCTCCTACTGTAGCTCCTGCACGGAAACATTGGGCGATCTTCGTGATGGCAAGAATGAATCACAATGGCTATGACTGGCCATGAGGTCCTGTACTGTGGTGCATAATGGGCGAGGGTTTCCAATCTTGTGGTGACATGTGGCGACCTTAGACACGTGTTGCCTCGCTACTGGAGTTCCAATGGCGATGGTTGCAAGCCAATGGGTGAGTTCCATGGCGATAGGGCTTCAACCCTAAGACCATGCATGGCCACAGAGCTGCAATATAAAAGCTATTCTTGGCTAAAATATCAGCCTTTTCCCACTTATTTCCCTGTTTAGCATCAAATTCTATGAGTGGGGGGGCAATGGTCTCTAATGCAATATTTATAAAGAGCAAAAATACTTGTTTGAAACGCTACCGTAAGTTTTACTTATGGACTTCCAAAAGGGTGGAGAAGGACACTTCCACTGCCAAGATAACTCCCATGGAGGCAACTCCCATTTTTTATAAGGAGATTTATCATGTCTTATTTTACAAAATAATTATGACGTAATCACTTATGATTTTGATAATATAAATTCCATAGAAAAGAGGACATTGAGAGCTTTCAGGATCATTATGTATTTTGGGTATATAAAAGGTTTATCTATAATTAGATAAAACACATAACAAGTGAAAAATAAGGCATTTTGGTATGCAAGAGTGTGAGGACAAGAAGGTCATTGAATTTTAGAAACTTATTGTAAACTTTATTTTATATATATTTGAAACAAAATGAAATGGAATTTCATCGCAAAAGAACAAYACATATAATTATGCTTGCCATAGGTGTTCTAGTGACCATTATTGGTTATTATTAAATAATGATTAAGCAAGTCTCAATTGACTTATTATGCCACATAGCCCTACCAATTATAACTAAGTTGCCCAGCCTCAACACATACCTCCAAAATCACCCTTGATCTAAAATTGCCATCTTTGTAATATGCACATCTGCAAAATCATTTATAATTTACCTAAAGTATGTGGAAGAAACACTTTTAGGATCAAACTTTGACCCTTCATAACTTTTGCATATCGTATCCAAATGTTGCATTCTTTAGTGCATTGGAACCTCCTTTCCTTTGCAGACAACATGAAAATCTGACCAGCCTAATAATAAAAGTAGGCATAGTACCACAAGTACCAATTTGTGGTTGTTTTGGGTGTACCCACCTGAAATAACACTAATTAAAATTGAATCCTGATTTCTTGGGATCCTCAACAGGGAAAGCTCTGTTTTTCAAGAGATGAAACACTCACAAATGGCATCTTCATCACTTACAATASTTGTTACATTAAGTTACATAAAAAATTAAATTTAGTACTGTATGATCATATCAAAACTGACAGTTTCCAAATGCGGCATAGATCCCTCCCAAGGAAGTTAAAAGACTTACCCATTGCAGATCCCGTTTTGGAGAGACGAGCCTACACTAACGCTTGAATGTCTGCTTGAATGTCTGCTTGAATGTCTGTTTGCCTTTCTTCTGACTCCTCCGTTTGTCGACCTTTCTCAGGACTGCCATTTGGTCTCCAAGTTTCCGTCTCCGAGCAAGTAAGTATATTCAGAATCTTTTTCACAATCATAGACCTGCTTGGAGAATCTCCTAGTACAGAATCTTTGTTGAGATGGGCAAGATTGTAAGAGCAGGCCCACAGCAACATGTCACAACTGACCTCTAAATGTTGTGTACCATTGATCTTCTATGATAGAGGAATGTCCTCCATTGATTTGCTTCAGCATGTTGATGTGGGGTTGCTTTCAGTTGTGTTGAATAGACAAATCTACGACCCATAATGTCAAGTTGTAGTTTTGAGGTCTTGACTCAATCTCTTGTTATTAATTTCAAATAAGATGATGAGGTATGGGCACAAAGTACAACGAGTAGATCCTACAGGAGAACCTCCCTTGCTCCATAGGTCCGGGACTGGTCTGACATATTGGTTTGCATACTAGGTTTATTGGCTAAGAGAGGGTCAGATTTAGTCGCAACCTTTGTAATGTGGTCCAGTCCGGGACCGGTTTGACAACATTGGTTTATAGAGGTTTATTGGCTTATAGAGTAGCGACTTAGAGAGGTTCTACTGTACTTAAATATCAACACCTAAAACATGAATTTGAATGATCAAGGAAGGCATGATAAACCCATTGATGGGTATGTTCACCTACAATCATCACTACTTACAATTCTTAAGAATTTACAAAATCAACTTCTTTCATTGGATCTTATTGGCAACAAAAAACAATTGCAATATATGCATTCTTTGGACACTATTTGAATAAGTTATGACATTTTGAATTTTATCTTTTCTATTTGTACTAATAAAACAACACTAGGCTCTCATAGACTCATTTTTTGATTGTGAACTTTGTGTAAATTTTAATATCTAGTTTTTGGCAACTACATCTACTCCAAATGTAGGTGTTGCATTTTAGGTGGAGTTGTTTATAGGTGTACACATTTGAAAGGAAGCCTTCAATGGGAAAACTCATTGAACATTCAAGTGTCATTAAATGAATCCACTATTTTTGGTGCTCATGGAATGTTTTTGAACAGGTTGTTATGGTACTATGCTTGATTTATTATAACTTCCATCAATTATTGATGCTTTATTCATATGAACTTTGGAATTAACTAACTTTTCATTCTTGAGTTAACCGCTTGATTAGACTACATGACGAGCTTGTCCAATTTTGGATTTTTTTTTTTTTAACAAATGGGAGGCACCATTTTTGAATCTGAAAGATTTGTCTAATCAAGTAGGCATTCTAGTGTTAATACACCTTATCTTCTATTTTCTAAACAACACATGTTATTTGTTGACATGTCTGCACATGACCTGTCCGCACATTATTTCTTGATTGTAATGACTGAAAATTATGGGTGCACATTCCTTGATATTTTTTCTGCTCAATGCATACCGTTTGATCAACTAAATGTACTGTCCATATATCTTTAAAGAATGATTTGACTGTACCATATGTTTAAAAACTATACAAAATTGTGATAGTCGGTCAACAAGTGAAGTATTGTCGTGCTATGAATTTTACAAAAAATCTAGTTGAGTGTTACGCAATCGTCTTCAAAATGGTTGCTGTTTTAAGTAAGAGCAGACTTTTGGAAAATGACAAGTGGCGGTGATGGGTACCAACATCTCTTTGTTCATGAGTTTCGACCATTTGGGATTCCAAATTCCCTTTTTTAGATTTTTTTTATTCCGAAGTTTCAGGAACTTTAGTTCGTAATGGTTGAATTTAAGTTCGATTGCCGTGTTACTTATGTCTTGCAAGGGCATGCAATCAGGGGAGCTTTGCAATTGCAGAGACAGTGTTGAATGTCGGCAAGTGGGCCGGGAATGGAATATAAAATTCAAACAGAATGCGTGCACCAATTGTTGCATTTGATGCAGCGAAATTTTAAAATGTAAACCGGGAATGTTCGAGATAGATCCCGGCACAGAATGCGGAGAAACTTGACTTCAATTCTGCAATGACAACCCGACCGTACTTAATATTGTTATTGTAAAGCTAATTGTCATGTTCCTCTTAGTTTCAGGTTAGTGCTGAAGAATTCACTGCATGGTCGGTATGCTTCATGAGATACCAGTTGTAGAAACAAGCGCAACTGAGCACTGAGAGGCTGGAATTAAGGGGTGGCAGCATGCACCATGAGCAAATAAGAATTTGAGAATGGTTCCCATTCATTTGTGAAAATTGTTTGTGGAACTTGTTGACAGACACACTTGGATTTGAACAAGATTCTCTTTGTATGCATACTTTTTGGACAACTCATGAATAAGAAATGAATTTTTTTGTATTCAAGATATGATTCAAGATCGACACTAGATTTCTCATATTTTCAGGATCCACCTAACATAATCTAAATGCACAAGACTTGTGTTATTGTGGCATGTTTTGATTGGTTAAGCAATCAAAGAAGTCAAATGGCTCAACTCTCCTACATAGACATTATGTCCGGGAATTGTAAAGTTGGCCAAGCTAGTGAACAAGAATAATTGTTGGTTAGTACCAATTTTGCCTACAGAGGCTCGGTAGGTCCTAACCGGTGATTATTTCTGATAACTTGGCCTCGTTTGCAATTACCTAGTCCATAAGAGCATCTTTAGTGCTACCCAATATGTCGGCCCGGTAATTGTATAACTACGTTTTGAATGGTAAATAATTAGAACTTGAAAATTGTCTCATTTGAAGCACATCCAAAAAATACTTGGAGAAGGTAAAAGAAAATTCAAATTTAGACATTGGACAAATACTTCAAAAGCAAGGTAAAAAGTAAAAAATTATAGAGATCTTAGCAAATCACGGTCACCAAAGCAAAATTGGCCATTGATCCTCCAAATTTGGCTAATTTTTTGCAAAGAGCAGCGCCTCAACAAAAGATGGAAACCCTCACAATTGAGAAGCAAGAAACTGCAAGTCCTGCGCAGGCGATAGCGAACAAGAAAGCTATTGTGATCATTGTGATCGGAATGGCAGTTGGGAACCCTAAATCCATGTTTTTAATCCATGTTTTTAAGTTTCTTGCTTTCTTCTCCCATTAAAGTGGACTTGCGTATTTTCAAGGAAGAGGATACTATTCAAATGTGTTAACCAGTTTGTATGGCAGTGTGCTTTCATTGTGAGACCACTAGACAAAGCTCACTGGAGAGATTTTTCTGTATACCACAAGAGCCAAATTCTCTTCAGATCAAATTTCTTATCACTCATTATTTCTCAAGGACACTAGACCACCATTAGAGAAAATCTGGACTCTCTAGAAGGCTGCTAAGCGAGCCGCTAAGAAGTGCCCAAAGGAACCTTGGTTTCTTTTTATTTCACATGGACAAGAATTTTTCCCCTATTGCTGTGGCCACCAAGTGTCATCACTGTAGTAGAGCAACCAAATGTCAGAGCATTGGTAAACGAGCAGTTGTGTTTGATTGGAGGAAAATTGTTGGAAACCAAAATATACTGTGTGATAGTCAAGATATTCACACAAGCTGAAACGCGTCAGAAATGCTGTCCTTTTTCTAGCTCACTAGGGTTCTCGATAGAGAGTGGCTTGTCAAAAGCTGGTAGGCTTCTCGGAGAGTCCAAATTTTCTCTAATGTGTTGAGTGGACAGTGACAATTCCATTCTCATTCAAAGATTAGAGGCCATAGACACATAACTTTCAGTTCACCCTTGCTAATCGAAGGCCAACTAATTGTGTTCGAACACATGAATTGTTGTTGGTAACAGGGTCAATCGATAGGAAATGGGATCAGGTTTGCAACAATTACAGGATCCTCTACCTCTCTCAATCTCTTTGCCACCCAAGTTTGATGAGGTGATCTCTCTTTGACCTTTGTCAAATTTTGTGGCGTGTGGTGAATTTTTTGGTATTCAGGCGTTGTTATGACGTAACCCTAAAGGACCCAGAGGCGTTAAATGTTTTGTTCCTCCCGGGTATTATGAGGTCATATGGAACCTGCTTGTTTTYCCATTTTATTTGTGTTTTGACCAACACTTGCGACGTTCTTCACTGATTCTGGTGATGCAAAATATGGCTTCATCTGAATCATATTTTGCGCAATATGATCAGTCAAGTCGGTCACTTTAATCCACGGATGCTTGGTCCTGCAGGGGTTAATTGATTCGACAAGTGCTACTTGAAGTTCAATTCTAGATAATACAATAATGAGCGTTCCTCTCTAGAGTTGATTCCTAATAGGCATTGTGGTTGTGGGATTGGTAGAGGCGCGCAACGGACCTGGACTAGTCTATGCGCTTTGTGGACACTCCTGGGCCGATCGAAATTTTCACGTGGTCTTCGTCTGCGTCTGGTGCGATTGTTGTGGAAGCTTTTGCATCTTGTTTTCCCAAAGTCGTTACATAATTACGTTGTCGACACACCGTGATCCGTGAATCCAGACACTGACATTCATGAGTAACATGCTCTATGCATGTGGTATACTGTAAAAAAACACGACTTCCGCTTCTGTTAGCTTTCAACAAGGTAAATGTTGCCGAACATCAGTTTGCTCCAGAGGTAAATGAACCGACACTACACAAGGATTATTTGGTTTCTAGTCTGGTTCTTGCTGTCGTGTTCTATGATTTATCATCTGAAAATATTTGCATATCAGGACGTTTTAGAATACCTCAATTGTTCTCCCATTGCATTTTGTAATTCGCTTTTTCTTTTTACAGTTTTAAAGGGAAATTGTTCCGTTTTAGAGACTATCCACATGCAGTTTTATTACATTAGAGAAAATTTGGACTCTTCAGAAGGCTGCCAGCCTTTGACAAGCCATCTATATCTAGAGCCCTAGTGAGCTAGAAAAAGGACAGTGTTTCTAACGCAAATGCGTCTCAGCTTGTGTTCAATATCTTGATTGTCACACAATATATTTTCAGATTCCTACAACTTTCCTCCAATAGAACACAACTTGTTCATTTACCAATGCTCTGACATTTGGTTGCTCTACTACAGTGATGACACGTGGTGACCACAGCAATAGGGGAAAAATTCTTGTCCATGCAAAATAAAAAGATACCAACTGAAGGTCCCTTTTGGCCCTTCTTAGCGGCAATTACTCAGTCTAGTTTGTTCATCGTCTGCAGTGGATGGACTCATGGACGACTTCGAGGCGTTCCAAGGTGCCGTGGAGGGTGATTCATCGTATTCCTCCAGCTTGAGCCGCAGTCTTTGTTAATTTGGTCCTTGATGAGTTCTATAATGTTGGCATATCAGCTGTCCCAAGGGAAGGGGTTGTGGTTTTCTTTAACCAAGTCGACAAGTGTACGGATGAGTATATGGAATCATATTTGGTAAGTGCAGCAGTCTCTATAAATTTTGTATCGTTCATTGTCTCCCTGCTCGTCACTGAACTCTTATTAGAATAAGTAAGTTAGGCGAACCCAATACCAACCATTGACCTAATACCACTCAAATGTAGGACTCTTGTTGATTTTAGAATGAGAATCCGTGACATAAGTACATGCCTTAACCCCTGAACGTCACAGGGGATGAAAAACGTCCTCAGAGAATAAAAGTCAAATTCAAAGGGTTATAACTTTTGCATCCAATGTCCAAATTCAATAAAACTTGTTGGAGAAGTTGTGCATAGTAGTCTAGTTTGTGTGATAAAATTTTCAGATCAATCCAAGATGTACAATAGTTTTGGGAGCCAATTGAAGTTCATAGGTTCAATTTGAGCTCACCAAACTGCATTTGATGGCTGCAACTTCGGGGGCTTGTATCTTTGTAATCTAATGTTTTTTTTCAATAAAATTTGTTGGGTTTTGTTTCCACTGAAGTCTAATTATTGTGGTAAAGTTTTCATGTCAATCCGAGTTGTTTCAAATGATTGGGAGCAATTCAAAGTTCAAAATCCAGACATGCATACTAGTCTAGTTTGTGTGGTTAAAATTTCATAGCAATCCAAGAAGTTATGAGTGATTGAGAAGCATTTTAGTAGAAGGAGGTTCACTCATAGATGTGATTTTTTGTTACTTTTTTCACTGTTTTCTGACATTTCAAATCCATTTTGTGGACACAATGATTCATTTGAATGATATTTTTTTTCACCGAAGTGTATATATTCCGTTTTTGAATCACTTTGTAGGTTAAAGTTTTTTCATTTGAGTAGGTTTAGAAATCGAATTTCACCTCCAAATGTGTTTTTAAGAAAATTTCAGCACCTTTTTGCAACACTAAAACATTATAATATTTCAATCTATACGGTCAAATGACCCCAAATTTGTTCCACACCATCTACAACATGCACACTACAATATTGTACGGTTGAGATCTTCATAACTTATTCTAATTTTGACTTTTCAGACTTGCAAAGGCAGGCAGTTTTTAAGCCTGGTTGGACCTCTGACGTTTAGGGGTTAACTTCACAATAAGCGAAGTTAAGGCATGTATCACTATCATAGATTCTCACTCTAAAATCAATGACAGCCCTACATTTGGGGTATTAGGTCAATGGTTGGTATTGGGTTCGCCTACCTTAATGAAACTCTTTTTGTAGTATATCTCTGATCACTGGTGTCTATTATTTGTAAGATTACGGCAAACAATTTGAACATCTCCAGATCATACTTGGTTTCTTGCTGTCTGTTTCATATTTACTTTTTGTTATGACTGGTGGAAGATGACGAGGAAGAGGAAGAAGAGGAAGGCGAGCTAGAGGAAGACGATGACGACGATAATGACGACGTAGATTGTGAAGAACGAAGACCATGATTATGGTCAATTTTTTCGTGAAATTGGGAATCAGTTGTAACTAAGCTTGAAGGCCTGGTGTACAAATATTTCGAGACAATTTTGACAAGTCTAACAAAGCAAACTAAACAGAGTTTTAGGCATTCAAATGAAGCCTCAAGGTTCTGGAAGAAAACTTTACATCTTTGTGTGGGTTCTTTAATGAAGACAGTGAACCTGTGGAATTTTTATTGTACTTGTTTAACCCTTAAGCGCTCCGACGTCCATATTCTGGACGATGAACAGAGGGCTTGCAGGCGCTGTTGAGTCCAACTAATTTCTCATTCATCAAATGTAGTATTTAAATCTTGAAATGACAACCTTCCTGAATGACCAATTTCAAGAAATTGCAATAAATTACATTTTTGTACAAAGATTTAAACAAAAATATGCAAAAAATCAAAAAAGGATTGAGGCGTAAAGGGGTTAAGGTAGTAGCACCTTAATTGTCAATGTAAATGTCTCAGTGTCTTTTTGGTGTGCACATCGTGAAATTTTTTGTTCAACTTGTAGTGAAAGATGTTGTAAGTAGAATCTGAATTTCACAAAATATGTAATAAACTTTCAAAAACATAATCTTGTAGGCTTCTACAATGGGTAGGAAACAACTCGATTGAAACCTTGAAGCAATAGAGAGTGATATTTAACCCCTAAAGGACCATCATGTTTAGAGGCCCAAAGCTGCTTCAAGATACTCATCCCCAAAGCAAAGTCAAAATCTTTGCCAATATAAATATTCTAATAAATTTAACCGTAAGATCCTTTAGTTAACTTGCTCAAGTACATTGTACCAAGATTTTAGAATAAATATCTTCACCAATTGCAAGTTCATTGTGCCTAAATTTCAAAATGTAGATTTTTTCTAGCCCTTCCAAAAACTGAAGTTTTGTCTTTCAACATTTTTGGAAAAATACAAGTATGTCCTATGACTTGTGCATTTAGTCAATATGTTTTAAAATGGGTTGAGAACATATGTAAAAAACATTTACTAAAAACCCTTTCATATTCATTTTTTTTTAAATTGTAAAGGAGAAGGTGTTACCGAATGAAAGATAAAACTAATATGCTAATAACTTTTGGAAGGATTTGAGAATTATTAATTGCAAAGGTGAAAATACATTATAGAAAGTAATTATTATTCTTTACAATCATTTTTTTTTGAAATTTTTCAAAATTGAGAGCAAAAGACGACTTTACATGTTTTTTCTACCTTCTTTGCCCGCAAAATAAAACTCTTTGTAACTTTTACCTCATTATTCGGATTGAATGGTTCAATTTTTTTTGAGTAGGAATAAATCTATACAATTTAAAAAAAATTGTTTTTATACTTTTAGAAAATATTTATTGGTGCCCGGATTGACATTGAAATTGAAGAAACCCTTGTAACTTTTGCAATATTTATTGGAATGACATAAAACAAAGCTTTACACGTAGATTATGATGAGTAGCATCCATTCTAAAAAATGCATGCAAAGTTTAAAAATTATGAAGTCAATAGAGCCTACCCAAGTTCTCAATAAGCTCAAAGTGGGTTCTTTGATCCTTTAGGGGTTAAATAGGGGTGCCCTTGAATAGTCACTTTGGTCATCTACTCAAGTTCTAAATAGGGAACTAGTGGTTTCACCTATAGATTTGGTTTGCTATTAGGCAAAAATTTGGAGTTTGTTTTTGATACTTGGTAGTTTAAAGTGCCACTTCAATTAGTCTCATCTAGGATTAGCAGTGTGAAAGAAATTCATGAAATACTACATTTGGAGGTCTTTATGTGGGTAGTCTTATCAATGTTTTTACTTTGATATGCTTTCATAATATTTCACACTTGACTCCACATGGGGTTAGGTTAATGTCCTCAAAATATTTTTTGTCTAGACGTTGAACTTCTCTTTGGATTCAAGGTACACCTTGCAAATCTTTGTAATTTAGACATTGAGCCTCTTTTTGGATTTAAGGTACAATTATTTGTCCTGTAAATGTATGTGACACTAATTTATCCATATTATTCTATTATAAGCTATTGTAAGTTAAAATATTATTATATTATGTAGATAACCTAATTGGTTGTCATTTTTTATTTTTTTGGGGATCTTTTTGAGGTTGTTTGAATATATGTTGCATGTTTTTGTGGTGTTTGTTTACCAATTTGGTGTTTATGAGTGTGTGTTATTCAAGTTGGAATGTGAATTAAGTGGTTATTTTGAATTCTGTAATTCCAATTGGGGATGAGAAAGGCAGCCAATGAGCTATCAGCCAATTTGGTATGGGTAGGTGGAGGAGTCCAGGTGGAATCCAAGTGGGATTGCATGGTAGTTTTGGTTGAAGTCCCGAATTAGCAGTTAGGGTTGCAGTTTTGCTGTGGTAAGCGGAAAGCCTATTTGGGGTTTTGCCTTGGTGTTGGATGTGATTGCGGTTGTTTTTGAGGTCCCCAGTTGGGAGTTGTTTTGTTTTGGATACCAGTTCCAAGTTGGTTGGAGAACCGTCTAGTTCGGGATTTAAAAGTGTGGCAAGCCAATTTGTTTTTCACCCAGTATTGAGAGTGAGTCCGCTGCGAGTCCCAGCCAAATTGTGCTGCGTATTTGATTTCTTGATTTTGTGTGTTTGTTTGATGATGCGTGTGATTGTCGAGTCGAGTGTGACTTGTGTGTTCCCAGTTGGGAATGTTGTCTGTGATCCAAGATTGGATCGTGTCTGTGTAAGTCCTATTTGGGAGTTGCAGATGGAGGTTGTCCCAGTGTTTCTTGTGGAGAGAAGTGAATGAAGATCTCAGTGGGAGATTTGCAGTGAAGCTGTGGAGTGGTAATTTGAGAGTTAATTTTACCAAATGGGAATTAGGTGATGCCGAAGCTTTAAGTTTATCATGCGGGTGATTTATTCTCAATTTGGAGTTATACTGAGTGAATCAGTGTGAGAGGCAGGCTGTGGTGAATAGTGACGGAGATGGAAAAGAAATAGTGATGGAGATGGAAAAGAAATAGTCCCAAGTTGTAGAAAGTATTTCCGACTTGAGGTAGTTAATCGAAGAATAAAGTAATGTGAAGAAAGGGTTGTAGAATCGGTAAATTTCAAAGTCCTAATTGGATCGATGTTGTTAAGACTTAGAACTGAGGAAAACATGAATATGTTAACGGTGATATGTCACCAACTTGGATCATAATAAAGAGAATTTATATCCAGTTGGTGTGTGTTTAGTGTCGTTGTAGTTTGTGGAAATCGTATGATTGAAGGTGGAGTACTTTGAAGTTATATGCTTGAAGTCCGAATTGGTATGTGTGCATTTGAGATGTATGCAGTTGAATGAATTCCGATTTGGTCTGTGAGTTTGTTGTGTGAGGTTACCGAGTCAGAAGATTGCAAAGACAGTCAAGTCCAAATTGGAGTTGGGGTTACCACGTGAAAGTCAATTTGCATGTGCTTCAATTTGGTAGTTGAGAGCCGGTAATTATTGTGAAGCAGGAAAAAATTTCATGAGTGGTTTAAGCGAAGGAAATATATAAAAATGGAACAAGGAGTTGCCTGAATAGGGTAAAAATTGATGTGAGTTCTATAGGTGTTGGAGTTTTTGAGAGGCCAGATTGTGTGATTGAGTGTAAAAAAGTCTAAGTTGGTGGAAGTTTATATTAATGTTAGCGAAGAAGGGGACAAAACTGATTAAGTTGGTGAGCCTGGCCGAGTTGGAAGTGAGAAGATGAAGTGAAGGATGTAAGGCGAGTAGCGGAAGAAGTACTGTACTAGCCAAGTTGGAGAAGGAAAAATAAGAATGATAAAGACAAGTTGGTGATAGAAGGTTGGCCGTGAAGCAGATGCCGAATTGGGAAGACTGCAGATCAAATTGAAGAGAAGATGGCATCCAATTTGTGAAGATAAGTAAAGTTAAAAGGAATAACAGTAAAGGAATAAATAAAGATGAGAACAAAAGAAAATGGTAAAAATTAACTTATGTAATTATGTAATTAGAGAATAGATTGGGTATTCGTCTATGCTTGGTGTTTGTTTAGGCCAATTAGGAATACTTAGAAACAATCCTATTTAATAACCTCCCTTGGAACGAACATAACTATTAGTTGGATAAATCCAAATAGGTCCCAACATCATCTACATATTCTATCAACGTCCTCTGTAATTACATTTTGTAATCACACTAATTTTTTAGGTCTCACTAATATTTTCCCCTCACCGTTGTACAATGATTGGCAATAAATCTTCGAATTGCCTATTTGTGCAATTCAAAGAATTCTATACAATGTAGAGTATAATTAATGTTTTGTCATATATTATTATCATTACATTCAAGATTACACAATCTCAATCATGTATACCAAATTCAAAATTCAAAAAATCAAAAGTCCACCATTGGTGAATTTTTAAAGTCAACTTTCATGGTTTTATGTAATAATTTATTGAAAACAATTGGTAAAGAATTTTGAAAATTTGATTGCAAAGACATGTAAGATACATCTTAATGTACATTTTCCTTTATCGAATATTTTTCAAAAAAGATTTAAGTGCTAAGCTTTAAACCAACGTGTAATAAATGCTCTACAAAAGTACGGCTCAAGTAAAATAGAAGTGCAAGACAATGGAAGCTTGAGCTATCCTAGTGAGTAGTGACATCTTACTTGCAAATAGAAGGGAAGGGCCTTTATCAAAGCAACTATCTATTGAACATGAACTTTTGCCTTAAAGATTTTATGAGGAAAAAATTCAACAATTTTGTKTAGCTTTTCAACTCCCCAATAAAATTCAAGCAACAAACATTATGTGTTTCAAGAAATTTGATAAAAAAAATGGTCTCTCAAGGAGAATGATCCCAAAAAAATCATGCTCATGTGTATCGATAAGTGGCATGCAAATTAGAAGAGGGTAATTGAAAGAATGACCTATTCATTTTGTTTCATTTTGGTAGTTTATAGCCTTTTGGAGGGAAACACTATAAAATTAATAACAAAAAATTTAATATTAAAAACGTGACCAATGTATATACCTTTAAGAAGAAGTTATGATATAAAGAAAGTGCATAAAAAATTCTCTAAGGAAGGTAACTAAAAAATTGTAGAGTTGTAAGAAAATAGATACTTTGATGTTTTTAATTTGTAAAAAATAATTTTTTTTTTCGAAAGAAACTAAAAATTGGCCATTTGGGAAGACTTCAAGTAGTGGAGAGATTTCATCAAAAGAATGATCTAAGTGAAACCATCTTCAATATTTAGAAGTGCTTGTGCYTGGGAGTCCTATTTGCATGAACGTAGAGGACATAAAACCAAATATTTAAAAATGAACCTTGGTAGAAACATGACTTCCTACTATGAAAATAGACCAAAAAAAATTTCAGCTCTAAAATATTAAATTTAGAGATCTATATTACCCAAAACCCTTAATTTTCAAAATGTGACAAATTAATTAAATTGATTTTTAAATTTTATTTATTTATTTTAAATCTGAAAATTTGAGATATGATTACACTCAAGACAACCATCTGAGCAAATAAAAAATTTAAAGCTCATGCTTGTCATGTTTCAAAAGTTATTGCAAAAGAAAGCTCCAATACTCCCTTGTGACAAATAATCAAATAAACACTCCTCTTGTGACAAATACCAATGCTTTTTCCAATGACCCAAGACAACTTTGTGTCTATTGAGGAGTTTGGAAGGGATTATAGAGAAGACCTTGAATTTGTTTATGAGTTTGAGATGCTTGTGCTAGAAAGCATAGAATTAGATCTAACTTAAATATGGTACGCACCCTTTATTGTTCTCTACAACACTTCATCTATTGTCACCATGGTGAAAACCATCGTTTTCATTCTGAGGGTCCAAACCTTTCTTGTTCCTTATTCTTCAAAGGCTGAAAATGCTTTGTCGTTAATATCCGAGCCGGCCCCATGTTTTGTTGTTTGTGACTTTATTCACTCACCCCACGTTTTGTCGCTATTTCAATGAATGAAAAGAGACGGGGTTTATAGTAGTGTATTTAGAGTCCTTTGTGCAAAGGATGTTCTATTGGCTTACAAGCTCAAGTTTAGAGGAGTTACCAAAGAAACAACTTTGAATGGAACAAGATGATGCTTACAAATGCTCCCCTTTATTATCTTCCAAGACAAATAGCATTGGCCATACATGTTGTCTTCAATGTGGCTACACAAACTTGAAAATAAAGTATTGAGCTTTTTCCAAATGTTTTTGCAAGATTTCAAGTGTTGAAGTCATGAATTCACATACATTTGTTAAAACCCCTATAATTCTTTGATAGTTATATATCCCAAGTTTGAAATTTGCACCATGTGTAGTCAACTTGATTTAGAATTTATTTTCAAATTTTGTTAGACAATTAATATTTGAAACTTTCATTTATAACATTATTATCTTTTAGATTTTTTAGAATTAAAAGTTGAACTACTTTGGAGTTGTTTTCTTACCCAAATGAATATTTATTTTGAAGTTTCAAAGATGAAATCATGTGTCTTCTATAAGTCATTAAATTTTAGATTTGTGTGAAGGACATTTAATTTACTGCAAATTGTGATTTTCATCCAAACATATATGTGGTCAACATGGTTGGTTCATGATGTAAATGTACTTTTTACAATGCACCCAAGTCACCTTCAACTTGTAAGTCCTCATTAATCATTGTATTTTGTGTGTTTTTCATTGGTTAATTGTATAATGCAATTACATTCAATTTCTTTTACAAAAATTTACATGAAAATGTGACCATCCTCTTAATAAGATATCTTCACGTAATCTATCTAGTATCTACATTGTAGATACATGACTGTTGTGCATATTTTGTACTCATCCATTCCAAATTTTTCACAAATTTGAACTAGTACATACTTAGCAACTTGTTGCTAGAAGGATTGATATCATAGACATACATCTTTAAAAAGTCTAAAAGTTTGTGGATGTTTTTCAAGAAGAAAGTAAAGGTAGTTGAAGCTTCTTAAGAACTTTCCATGATGGACATTGAATTCAAAGAACCCAATAACAATCCATTGAATCAAATACCAATCTATCATTTGACCATCTACCATCAAGGAATTTTAAATAGCAACAATTATGAAGAAATCACTTCATTGATATTTGGTGAGAATGAAGAGTGGAGAGGTTGTTTTAACCCAATAAAGACCGGTTGACCACTTTTGGGTTGATATTGAAACTTTTTCATTGATAGCCAAAGTTTTAGAATGAATTTGGATATGAACAAAAAGGGACAGGTGTGGGGAATTGTATTATACATTGAATGCATTGGGACAAGAATCAGGACAATTTGTGCTTGCATGAGGTTTAGGGGTTTAAAAAACTAATGAAATTTGGGCTGAAAATACAAAAATCTTTCAATCATTAGATCTTTTTTCAACCCCAGAGGAGACTGTTTTGGGACTGTTCCCCAAAACTGTTCCCTGGGTAGGAACTAGCGATTGCTAGTCTGAAATTTTGAATTTCAAAAAAAGAAAAAAAGAAAAAATTCAGAAATCTTAGAAAGTATAAAGAAACTGAGAATTGATTTTTTTTTTAAATCAATTTTTTTCCAATATTTAATAATTAATTAATTAGTATTATCTGACGTGGCTGTCTGTGTGCCACATCAGATTACCTACATGACAGAGTTCCTAGAGTTCCCAATGCGTTCCCACAACCCGGAAACTCACAGTCTTCTAAATGGTCCAAAAAACATCTAATAAAAGAAACCTTGGATTCCCACAAAATTTATTGTAGAGGCCCAATCATTCTTGCCAATTCCATTGGCATGGTCCAATCTCCTGAAAGCATCACAATTTGATATTTTTTCCATGTTTAATTAGAAACTAGAGAATGTCTTGCCCACTCCCCAAATCAACCACGGTCCTTAATGGGTTAATAATTTAATCCATTGTTCATCATGAATACTCAAAAGGTATGGGACTATTTGAAAATGAAAGCTTCAATAGAAATATTTTTAGAAAGTTACTAGGGTTTGATAAGTCAAGCTATTTCTATAGTCCTATTGAGCTACTCAATGGAGGGAATCTGTCTGACCAAAAAAAAATTCACGTTTTGTGAATATTGAGATTGACAAGGAGTATATTTTAGTTTTCTATTTTTTAAAAGCAAGAAACAAGAATTGCCACAACCCTCCTCCATTTGAATACTAATACTTGCATATTACCTATCGATGCTATCAAATGCTATCAAATGCTATTGAACACTTGGTTGCACCATTTACCAATGACACTTGGGGTGTACCAACAATACATAGTACTAGGGGAAAGTTCTTGAACTGGTGAAATAAATGTAATGTTAGGTATTTTATAACACTTCCTAGCAATCTTCTTGGAAGTCCAATTGTTTTTTACTACAACAATCATTGTGAAGAACGTAGAAATTGTGTTCAAGAATGACTTTAGATTTCATTTCTAGAACATGGTGGAAGAACTTTTCCAAAAAACTTTGGACTCTATAAAGTTGGGAAATCTAGCTAAGTTTTCTCTTCAAAAATCCTTTAGTGATTTTGAGCCTCCAAAAACAAGGTTGTGGGCAAAATTCAAGAGAGGATGTTTGAAAATGTCAAAGAAAATGTCTCTTCCAACCCTTCTTCAAACTTTGTCTAAAACTTTATATTTGACGCTTGAAATCTCAAAAGGATTTTGGAGATGAAAATTAACTTGATTTTCCACATTATTTTAAATCAATTTTTTTGGAAAAAGTTATTCAATTATGCCTAATTGAGGTTTGAAATTCTACTTTGAACACAATTCTTGCTTTTGACTTAACTATGAGTGGATTGAGCTTCTACTAATCCTAATTTACATATCCCACATAGGTTGCTTTATTTCCTATCACTCCACTTATATAAAGAGCTTGGCCTCTCATCTCTAAACACTCACAAGAAATGGAGGAAGGATGAAAAATTGTCATTCTTTTCCAAAAAGAGCTTATTTCCTATACTCCTATTTTTTTGTGCAATTCTATGACCTAAAATGCTGAAATTAAGACAATAATTTTACTAATTGCACTTAGCTGATTTTCTACTAGCCGCCGAATCTCCCCGTTTAGTCATAAGGTAGTATGCTCTTAACTCCTGAACGCCCATGGGGCTCAAATAGCGCCCCTCCCGATTGGAAAAATGGACAAGGCGAGCTCGATCTTTGGAATTGGGCAAACACAAATCAGAGGGGAGAAAGAGGAAGCATCGAGGCAATGAGTTGTACATTGGATCGAGCACTGTAGCACATAAATTTTGAACGGTCTTCATAAATCGGATTGAGGCAAAAACGTGGACAGGCAATTGAGAGATCATGTCTGAAAAGTGACCGGGATGAGCCAGTCACTGGCAGTTGAGCGTAAGTAACCTCGGACCAGTTGAAGTGATGAGGATGTCTCTCAGGTTTTAGCTACACGGAGTGCGTTTCCTCTCATTCACAACAATGTGGTATGCATCGTGCAAAGTCCGGAGTGGGTTGAAGGCGGCTTGGACGTAGATGCGCACTAGTTTCACTTGCGTTTTCAGATTGATCCAAATAAGATTGGAGCAAATTTTTGTTGAAACTGCCTTTCATTCTGAGCACCCCATGAGCTACTGATTTTCCCATTATCGAGTCACATACATGTTTTTGTAGTCCGGAGTGAGTTGTTGAGCTTCATCAGTTGTTTCAAATTTTACAAGTTCGTTGTTTGAAGAGCACATTCTCATTGAGTAACAAGCCCCACCTTGCCACTCACAATTTACAGGAAAAGCGTAGTTGGCGTGCCCAGGTCTACCGGCTGGTGCTCGGTAGGACAACGCATGGCCAATGGAGTGACCTATACCGAAGGAGCCGTGCAAGTCTCTTCCCCAGTCTGTGTTCTACAATTTTTGTGAGTGATCCATAGTTGGAATGGCGTCACTGATATGTGGTAGCTCCGATCATCCTGAAAATTTCAGATCCTCTTCATAACTTCACGATCTTTAGCTCAGTCAATCTTCAGATTGATCCAAATCCTGTGGCTACTGCTTTCATATCGCAAAAGCATAAGGTACTCCAAAACAAGCCATTTTCCAACTGTACTTGGCAAAGATCAAATGCTATAAACCGCAAATCTGTATGGTGGATTTTCCCCAAAAATGGATTTGAAGATTCATCACAAAGTTTTCCTTTCATTGCAACGGTGCATCCCCGAGAAGCTTCGCACATCACATGCTATAGCCTGCCAAGTGAATGGGTGTCAAGAAAACTGCTTCCATGTCCAAACAGTAAGGGGCGTTGAGGGGTTAAAGCAACCATTTAAGCCTACTTAACTCATCATTGTCAATAATAGATATTTCAAGGAATATGTCACCCATTCTTAGATAGGGATCACATTTAGAACATGGTTGCGTTTAGCCCATGCTACCTTAGATGCTTCTTCGTATGCCCCAAGGAGAAACAGGCCTGACAACTGAAAAGCGAAGTCCAGGGTTCCACGTGGCGAGATTGGGAGCACAAACTCTGGGTGGCATTGATAAGCTCCTTGCCACGTCGTCACCCCCGGTGCCACCTCGATTGTGTACCCCATCAGCCAATGCGGAGGCTGGAGACCAAGATGGGGAAGGCCCTCCAGTGAGCAACGGAAAGAGTGAAGGAGAAGCTCTGGCGCCTGGCTCGGCTTGACGGCTATGGCGCAGACCGGCCGGCTTCGACCCACCTGACCATGGCGCTCTCCTTCTCCTTGGCTACCTGCCCCCTTCCCGCTTCCTTCGCCAACGCCATCGCCATCACCATCGACGCCAACAAAAGCTTCGGAATTCAACTGGCAGGGGCCACGCCATGGCCGGCTCACAGCCCAGGTGCACTTTCACTCCTTCCAATCCCGAATTTGGATACTGAGTTCAAGCCTCTCTGGACTCAAAAGAACTGAAATACCCCGAAATTTGAGACCAATTTGATAAGGAATTGATTCGGGATGCAGGGAACTTGAATTTGGGGGTTGCATTGAATGCAGGAATTCGATTTCATCAAGCGTTTGTGAAGGATATGAAATTTGAAATGTGGTGGTTGTTTGGGTGTCTTGGGCTTTGAATTTGAATTCGTCACAAGTGGATTCTACATTGTGGAAATTGCTCTCCCTGTCTCTTTCTCTCCTTCGAAATTTAAGTAGGTTAATTAGTTCAAGCCTTTCTGACCCCGCAAAGAATTGAATCACAAGAATTACCGCAGAATTGGAGAAATTGATGAGAAATTTAATTTGGGGATCCACTTTGATTCAGTATTGAATGCAAGTTGGTTGCGAGGATTTATGAGGATTGAGGTTAGTGATTCGAGTTTCAAGAGAGATTGAAGGCGAATTTGAATTTGAATCTTGTTGTTTGAGTGGCATCTTGATCTGCCTTGGTTAGGAAGGCGCATTCATCAAGAGTTCGTACTTGAGGGAAACGTGGGGCTATCAGGCAACGTAATTCTTGAGTTCGTTTTACACAATTGGATTCTACATTGTGGCATTTGCTTCGCTATTGGAATCAATTAATGTCGATGTTGTTGTTGCGTCACTTTAAGCACTTCAACGTATGTAGGAGTAGAATTTTTGGGAGATCAGTACAGTGCAGGGTAGAGATTTTGAGTGCTTGAGTCCAATCTGTTGAGATATATTTCTGTATCCCTATGTTTGAATTTCTTATGGAATCATTCGTAGTGGGAGGATGTAGATCACYTCCAATGACAGTAAGCAACCCTGTTTCCATGCAAAGATCAGTGGCCATAGCCATTTAGTCATTTACACCACTTGCAATTAAGTTCAACCTCATGTTTGAATAGACGAGTTACTGTTAGTGATAGGGGTCAGTCAATAGGAGATGTAATCGAATCACTAATGTTATTAGTTGGCAGGAGAAGAAAGCGTGCTAGACTCTATGTATAYAYTGGCATTCTTGGTTCTTAYTGGCATTCGGTCTTTGAAACTCTGCCCTATTTGAAAAGAACACAAGCTTGCAAAAATCCTCCTGGACCGCTAGGTTTCTGCCGAGATTTAGGTTTTCCCCCAATTTTTTTATGAATGTAGGTTTTCAACTATTCTCTGACTTGCATCCCTCATAAATGGTGAGACTGTCACAGGGCAACACTTGGTTTGAGACATTGATGTTGAAATCTTGCAGATTTTCAAGGCAGGTTGAGAAATGGATCTCAACTTGGCCCAGTCCTGGACAATTGGTCAAGGAGGATGAGCAGTATGACAGTTGCAGCGGAACGATCCTCCATGAATGGCCCGCAGAGATCAACTAGGCCGACTGGTACGAGGTATCCGAGCATAGCCGTGCTGTTTAATTATTGTAGTYYGATTTTAKTTTCRGTCTTGGTTTCTTATTAATCTTTGGCYGGATCTCAGAAAAYAGGGGTGCAGTTCTTGCTGATAGAAACTTATTCTGATATTTTKTGAAGAAGAAATGAGTCAAATGGATTGTTGATGCTGTCTGAATGGTGAGCAAATAGATGGGCCACGCAGGAAGGTGATGGAGCATCTTGTTCTATTCAAAATGAAGGACTTGACTGATGAACAAGAGAAGGATATGCTGGACCATCTGTACTCCCTCCAGTATCACTACCGAGGCATTTTGGCTGTTTCCTTAGGTGCGTGCCTTTTTCTGCATATCAAGCTGGGTCTTGACCACACACGGGTGTTTTAAAATGAACTCGAATTTCATGAACTCGAAATTCATTAAAATGGTTCAAASTATTGTGTTGAAGTAATGCCGGTTAAATGTCACGGAGCTGACGGTTTTTTCAATAGGGCCTCGCAGACCTAAATTGTTAATAGAAGCATGTTTGGAATGAATGAAAATGATATTAAAAAGTGCCTATTATCTGCTTAGAAATGTCCAAAACAGACCAGAACTGAAAATTTTGAGAATTGAACTAAATTTTACCAACATTTATCAAATCGAAGGTCTAGATTTAACAGAAGAATCTGGGATTATTTTTTTATGAGTTAACGGGTTTCTGATTACCTAGTTTATATTTTCAGGAAACGTTGTTGAAAGAATGCCCGARGGAGTTACACATGCATTCTTTCAGCGTTTTCCATCATTTGAAACTCTTGAGCAGTACATGGACCACCCAGCTCCCCTCAAAGTTGAGGGTGAATTCATCGATCCATATTGCAAGGTAGGGGACTGATTYGATGGCTCAATTCGATTTTCGTCCTTGTCATTAGGTCCACATTTCAAGACATCTCAACTTTAATTTTTTTGGATCGGATGTTTTAATGTTGCTTAGACCMGGGCGAGGTCGACGCTGAGCCTATCTACTGTGATTGCCAGTAGTATGACACACTGAATTTGCAGGGAACCATTGTGGCAGACTTCGAAGCAGAAGTRAAAGACGACCTTGAAGCACTCTTCAGGCGAGGTGATGTAAGTTTCATTTCTGCCGCTTTTTCTTGAATGTTTGCACCTCAGTGGGGATCGTCTTCAGTTCCCTAAGTTATTCTGATGCTTGAGCGTACATTGAAACCCTGAAATATAGTTCGAGATATAGTATCAAGCTGTGTGCACTTCTYTTGACACTAATAGTTTATTACAATCTCTCCAAATTCCTGCTTGATTCCCTACCTCTTTTGAGTATTTGTTAAATTTCTCTTAAAATTAGGCCTCAATTTGTGTTATGTTACACGTAAAGAACATGGGGTTCTCTTTAACCTTTGGCAGAGAGTATGCATGGTCTKCATTGAATAGGAAAGGGGAGGAAATAGTTTTGAGGGACTGTTTCGGTAGGAAGGCCTTTGTGTCATGCAACAGTTGTTTCATTGTTAAGATTCCATGGAGTGGAGAATCATATGATGCAGTTGGGACTGACAGAAATTTCAACAAGGAATAGAGCATGTGGTTCTGATAAAAGTAAGAGAGGGAGCAAGCGAAGCKGGAACTGAAGCAATGCTTGAAGCTTTCAATGCTCTACCGCAACAAATGGATTCGTCTGTTATTGTCCAGCTTACTGCAGGTGAGAATGTGCTCTCTCGCCAGCCTGCTCATGTTTCCTTGTACAAATGACCCTCTTATAAAGCACCCTCAGGCGTCTGTTTCYAGAATAAATTCAATTCTTTCTTGACTTTTATCTGGGTTTGGACCAGGTGCCAACCTTTCTGACCTCAACGAAGGTTACACACACGCCGTTCTTGTGCGGGTGCCATCAGGTGCGTCTTTAGTGTCTACCAATTGATCATTTTCCTGCAATCCAAGTAGGCATGTTTTCACAAAGCATGTAAGCAATTTAGCATCATCAAATAAAGGAAATATGTACTTGAATGACATAGACTTCAAATTATTTAGGGAGGCCCTCATTCTCGCGTTCTTTGTGGAAAGGTAAACTGAGAGGAAGTCTGGGGAATGTAAATTAAAAAAATGATGCTAGTATAAATGCTTAGGGTAGCATATGAGAGGATGCTGAACGTCTTTGTTAGTGCAATATCTTCGCATCTGTATATAGAAAGGGTGCAGTCCATCGATGGCTAAAGAAAGTTATTTTAGTGAAAGCTTATTGAGCATTGCGTGTTGACCTCACTTCTCATTTTCCTGTGACCATGTTGAAACCTTTTCACTTTCACATGTTCTTGACCCTTGTCATGCTCTGAACTGCAGAGGAGGCTTTGGACACATTCAGCAAGCATCCTGCTTACGTGAGGGTAAGTTCAGTCTGTGTTTTGAAGTCTCAGAAGGGCCTGCTTCTTATTAGAGAGCATTACTTGACAATTCTTGACTGGGCAAACCGAATGCTTTGTCTGATTTTTTCTGTTTCTTTTGYAGGTTTTCACAGAGAAAGTCCTCCCCATCAGTGCGGGACTGTTATCTGCAGATTTTTTGGTAGACCCTGTGACGAAATCGTCACCTCTCTGAATGTAAGGTGACATCATTTGAAGGGACTACTACTGATAGAAATTCCTGAGTCCTGGAGAAGTGCTGGTGTCTAGATGTCTCTTAGATCCCTTGTGATTGAAGCCTAGCAATTATTGCAGTTAGCTTGTAGAAAAACGCATCCGTCGATTTATCCGTCACTTGAAGAAGTGCGACAACCTCTGCTGGGAAGGCTCTTCAGCGGCAAAATGTACCCAATTGTTCACAAATGTGAAACGAGTCTGTTTCTATTTTACTGTACGACCACTGAGCTGAAACAAATCTCTGCGCTCTTATTTGCTACGAGATTGAACATTATTTGTTAGAACGCATTTGTAACTTCACCGACTGAAAGTGTTGAAAATGCAATCAGCGCAAGCTTGTGTGTTTGGTCATGCTATGTTTTCTCCTCTTGGTTTTGACAATCACAGCTCTTGTCAACTCGAAAAGCAAACCTATCAATCCTTGTCATGAACTGCAAAGCTGGCTCTCATACTTTCATGTTTTCCGCAACTCCGAACTTCGACATTAGTCTAAAGGGTCGTTTACTTGAGACGTAAGATCCGGTAAGATTGTTCTTTTAGCGACTGGTGGAAGGCCTTGGAACCTTTGATTTGTTGTCGAGTTCAAATAAACCTTCGATTGGTATGGATGCAATGCAATTGTGCACTCCTCTTGCACGATGTCAATTCGAGGGTTATTTATATAAGATGGTGGTAGGCAAGTAACGCAAAGACTTTCTATCAATGTCTGAAAACTGCCCCACATTCACAACAACTTGGGGGCTAAGTTTGGTGGAAAGGCTTTTTCAAGTCCAAAAGATCTTGTGCCACACAAATGACCATTTCAATCTCTTCTAACTTCCCAATAATGTGCACTTAATGATCATCCATACGATGCTCGTGCAATAACTATCTATCATTAATAGTAAAAATGGAGTATTCAAGGCCACCATAGCAACGACTTTCTATCGACAACATAACCCAACACAAGCTCTAAAGTCGACAATCTTACCAGCCGTCCAAGGGCACCATTGTAGTGGCACGTAAACAACCCTTCGCATCAAATGCAACAATTTGCACTGCTGCAACCCCCCCAACCCTAACTTTGGCCTAAACCCTAATCCGAGTGCCCTTGCTCGAGGTTTTTGSTCTCCTTGCTAGGGACACTGTTTTTGATTCCTTTCCCGTTTTCTCTCTCTGCATTTCCGAAGCTCAGTTTGAATTGAGATTTCCAGTTGCAGAGGCCTTGCTCGCACAGAGACTCACAGGTGGGTCAAACTTTGCTTCTGCGTCAATATCTGCAATTTCTTTAGTGCGTGTGGGGCTTTTCGGGAGCCATGTGCGTTTGATTGAGGTTGCATTGGGCTAGGGTTGTGCAACTGAAGGCTAAGTTGTAGTGGCAACTTTGTTCCGGTTACAATTGTTTCATGCTTTGGTTGCTTGAATCTAGATTTCGATATTTGGAGGGGATTAGGGTTTAGGATTATATGGATTCTCATTGTCTAAGGTCTGGAATGCGTGTCAGAGAGCTTGCTTATTAACTTTCGATCTTGTCTTGGTTTCTCGCATTTGGTAGAGTGTGCTTCCGGTAGTTGAACAGAGTTACTGGCACGCTAAAGAGAACTCAGCAACTTGTGACGACAGAGTGAGATTTGTGGGCATTTCCATCTAGGGACAGCGAAGAACTGACTTTAGGTTTGGATCGTGTCTTGGGTTTCTCGCCTTTAAAATTTCAGTAGCGGAGTGTTTTCGTTAAACCTGGGGAAGGAAAACACGGAGCATGTRCTTGGTGAAGAGAAATCAGCCATTTATGTCAAGAGCGTGACATTTGTGTCTCTTTCCATYCAGAGACATCGAAGCACTGGCTTAGGTTTCGATCATGTCTTGGATTTCTCGCATTTGAAATTTCAGTAACGATTGATTCCGTTGAAGCTGCCGGCTGTAGAGCAAGAGTACGAGAAATTAGCAACTTGTGACAACAGYGTGACAAMAKTCGTGGGTGATTACGTCCAGGGACATCAAAGAACTGATGTAGGTTTGGATTCTGTCTTGGATTTCTCGCATTTGAGTTTTCAGTAGCGACTGTTATCGTCGAAGTTGCCGGCAGTAGAACACGGGACGAGCCATCGCCGCAGAGAAACAGCAATTTGTGACAGATCCGTGATATTTGTCTCTTTTAATCAAGGGACATCGAAGAACTGACTTAGGCTTCGATCCCGCCTTTGAAATTTGAGTAGCGAGGGGTTCCGTTGAAGCTGCCGGCCGTAGAACACGACACAAGCGCTGGCACGAGATACATCTATTTGTGAATGTAGCGTGATAATTGTAGCTCATTTCATCATGGGCCAGCGAAGATTTTTGCTTAGGTTGCCTGGATTTCTCTCCTTGGAAATTTCAGTAACTTAGTGAGTATTTCCGTTGAAAGATCCCGGCAGTATAACAGAGACCAGCGACAAATCTATCCCGCAATTCCTAACAATAGTGTGCCCCTTCTCTCTGTTTCCATCCAGACCTCAGCAACGATGGGGAAGTCGCAGAAGGGCCGAGTTGCGACCCTCTCCCGCACTCTGCAACGAGTGACAACCTCCCTCAACGAATCCTTCGCGCTCTTGGACTCCTCCGCTCCTTCTGCATCTGAGACCCTGGAGTGGTCCGAAGTGAAGAAGGCCGCTGACCTCGTCTACAAGCACGCGACCACCATCGGCCTCCTCTGGACGCAATCTTCYCTCAAAGTGGACGAAGCCGAGGGCGCCATGAAAACCCTCGCCGACAGCTTGCAAGGTCTGATTCTMCTCTGCCACGGCTACACRGTAGGCGCAGGGCCAACGCTGGAGCAGACCATTCGGAATGCTGTCAAAGGCGTGCTGAGTGCTTCGCTTTCTCTCTTGACGAGCGCYGTGTCATTCTCTGTTAAGGGCTCCTCGAAGGAAGAGCGTGAGGGCGCATTGCCTGCTATTGTAGGTTGTGTTTGGGACGCTTGTGGTGTGATGAAGAAAACACCATTTACGAATCGAGCTGCAATTGGACGGAGCTTGGCGCAAGTGGCAACTTCTGTCAAGGACGTGTTGCGCGAGATTGGGGAGATGCGGGATGGTAGAAAGGAAGTGGAAGATGATGGTTGCGGTTGTGGACATACGCATGAAGC
Organism: Pleurozium schreberi; assembly: GCA_006891605.1. Lineage (NCBI taxonomy): Eukaryota > Viridiplantae > Streptophyta > Bryopsida > Hypnales > Hylocomiaceae > Pleurozium > Pleurozium schreberi. Next base: position 78,078 of record VACF01000656.1, read on the forward strand.
TCCTTCTGGCAGCCATAGCCATGGGCAGAGTCATAGCCATGGCTCCCATAATCATGCCCACGGTGGACACAATCACATCCATAGCCATGGCTCTCACAACCACAACCACGACGGACCTTGTGGGCATGATCACAGTCATGGCCATGGTCACGATCACAGTCATAGCCATGGTCACGATCACGGCCATAGCCACGGCTCTGAGCATGGTCATGGAGCTTGTGGGCACGATCACAGCCATGAGCATGTGCATGATCATTCAACCCATGAGGATTGTGGTCACGACCACGAAGATGGCGCAAGTTCTTCAGTTGAGAGCCTGGAGTTCAACGACGAGCTTTCACCCGAAGAGACAGTGGTGGCAGATGCAACGAAAGGGGTGGTGAATTCTGTCCTCGCCTTCCTGAAGGAGCTTCTGTATGTTGCAGCTGATCCTCAACAAGGTAACGACGAGTCTGCTACTCTATACTTGGAAACCATTCTCCWGCAATGTAAAACATTAGGTGTGGAGGTGGACGAATTTGGCGCGTCTCTGTATCCGCCTCAGGAGATTAATCAGTTGCGTGATAGAAGTGTTAAAACCGATGCTCTGGTGGGAGGAATCAYTGAGGAAGTGAAGGCTGCGAAAGGGTTAGTCCCGGAGGGTCTTGAAGCGGCTTCAGCCGGTGTGAAAACTGCTTTGGCAGAGCTCAAACAGTCTCTTGGGGGTCTGTCATGACAAAATTTGTATCAAAGGTTSGAGATTGAATGTAAGCGGTCTATRACGACCCTGTTCACACCATTGGTGGGAATGYTKTTTTTTTGAGCTTTACAGTACCCTATTCACATGTGTGTTTTGTGAAAGAAGATCTCCTCAGGATGAGATTGGAGCAAGTGCAGCTGCTGTGTTTCTGGCTCTTGTTGATGCACCGTGACCGATGGAATGCTGTAATAACTTGAGTATGTGTTATAACTTGGGTTTATGACTCTAGCGCCTCTTTTGTTCTTCCCATTCGTATCACAGCGAAACCGTCCGATGGTAAGGAGATTCAAACTATCTGAAATATGTCGTTGCTCTAGCCTGGAATTCGGCATGCGAAATTAGATTGCTGGTAGTCATGTGATGTATACTTGCCTCCTCTTGAAGATAGAAATGGGAAACAGGGAAGAGAAAACGAAGCTTTGAGCTCTGAAGTAGTGTGGCAGGGTTTCTGCACTTGGAAGAATCTGCTAGAACGGAGACTGCCAGYTATTGTGGACGTACCTGGGCGGCAGGATGACTTCACATTTTGCCTCTGCATTTTTTTGCTCCCTGAAACATAGAAGATCCCCATAAGCGTTTTAGCCGAAATGTAGGAGTGCTTTCATGGGTGATCAGTATAGAACTCCCGAGAGATCACTTTGGGTACAAGAGCTAAGTCTGTTTTATCACTATGTATGAATATCCTATGTACGCCATTCAAAGTGGGAGGTTGTCGACCACTATTGAAGGAATATTAGACWACCCGATTTCCATTTGAAGAGCGGCGGCCACAAACATTTAGCCAAGTCGTCCTTGCACCACTTGCTAATTGRAGGCCAACGGAGTGCATTGGAAGAGATGAGTTGCTGCTGGTAACAGGGAGATGATATCAGTGCCCTATTGGCTTTACTATCCTTCACCTTATCTCAGATTGTGATTCTYTCCCAGTTATGAAAATATAGAGTTTGCCACTTCAATGTTTAGGGTTTATWGGGACGATACAGTCCTCTTAGGTCTGATGTCAGACGGTCATTTATAGAGAACGGGATATTTGTGCATAATTTTTGTAAAAAATGAGAATATGTTGACATCCAGAAACGAACGGTAGACGGGATAAAACCCCAACCCCTGCATCAACTTTACGGGGGTTGTGAGTCTATCACACGCCATGGAGAAGGAGGCGGAATTTCCTGCCCCTCTGGACCCGCCCACAGTGGATGTATCAGTGATTTCTGACGAGACTACGGAARCACCACAAGTGGCCACAGTGGTAGCCAAAAGCACTCGTCCCAGATTGCCWGTCATATTCTACAGGCTCATGGCGAAACCACGCCTCAAGGCTGTGGAACAGGTCTTGAWCTCTTAACTTTACCTGCTTTCAATTTCAAACAATTTTGGGATAAAGCTCACGTTTTAATTGAAGCTGACCTGATGCTGGAATTGGTGCAATGCAGTACATTGCGTCGTTTGAATATAGTCTCCATCCACAGACGAATTTCAATACGCAGAAGCAGCGGCCACTTTCTCTGATAATGGACACAGCAAAAATGGTAATTTGATCAGTGCTGAACTCTGGCATGAGTAGATTCATTATAATAATTTATTTATTTTCCTTTTGTGATTCCTGTAGTCTAAATGGGTTCTTGTATCCGGAATGGCTAAGAAGCCTAACCTGTATCTCGTGTTTTCTAGCGGTTTTGAGTAGGTCATATGTGAAGTTTCCTTTCTTCCAATTACATTTATTTTAGACCTACACTTGCAATTTTCTCTACTGATTCTGGTGATATATAATTTGCCTCTATCTGAAATTTATTTTCCACAGTATGATGAATCGAGTTGTTCATTTCAGAGGCGTGAGTCCTTGAATGTTCTTTTAGGAGTTATGCCAGAATTATGAGGGGACTGAGTGACTTTGTTGGGAAGCAGATCATATCTTCACCGCAACCCATCAAGTGTGTGGAAGCTGTATTTGTTGCACTTTTTCTGACGGTACACTTCACTTCACAACCGGCATTTACTGTTTACAATGGATTGTTTCATTTTTGTCTTCTAAATGAATATTTCAACGTTGAATTAATGATTTCTTGATGCTGGTTATTTCTCTTATAGGCTGGGCTGCCTGATGTGGAGCGTTATCCAYTGAGCTTCCAGACGGTGTTGGACGATCAGGTAGACAAAGTGTGCCGACCAAAAAAAGATGTGCATGATTCTACTCGATCATAGGATGAGAGGTATCCACCAGGCCGCCACCTGCTTGATAGAATAGAAACAGGTCACAGTTAGTTTCGCCATTAATGTTTTCCTACCCAATTTAAAATCAGATGCAGCAAAGGGATAAMTTTTCATGTGAGCTTCGCTTCAGTWATCATCTTGGTCACAGTGKGCTCTGTGTCTAGTTCTCCAAACCCATTATGTGATGCATCCCTTGTGCACAAGAACGGTGTGTAGTTTCGCTTTATTCTCTTTTTTGAAATATAYGAAGAACCYTACAGGCARATTTTGATACAAGCARTGCTTGGATTTGGAGCAGGTGTATCAACACATAGTGCTGGTGGTGCAGCATTTCGGCAAATTTGGTGCAATTGGTATAAGCCGCTGGCCGGAATTCTGCAGTAAAGACCTAAAGTTTCACAGGTCATGTAAAGATCGTGAAACCGTGTTCTCATATACGCTGTATCCAAAGAGAGGTTAAATTGCGTTCAATTAGAAAGTCTTTTAACTCTTTCACGTCATGAGCCCTGTTGGTGACATGACGAATCGAGGGAAATATTGAGGCTGCAAACCACAAAGGGTTATTTGAACATCACGGTTTTGAAATGATTTAAATAATTGCGAAACTGATTTTTAAATGATTGATGAACTGCTGCAGAATGTCCAGTGTTATTGAGAACTATAAAACGGCCTACGAGGAACAGCACCATGTGGTGGAAAAGATACGGGTCGGTCTACCGGTGTGCAACTCTTTCCATCTTTCGAAAAGATCTTGTAGAAAGTACTGAGAGTGGTTTTAAGAAATCCATCTGTTTCAGATTCTGCCAAATGTAATGCCACTTAAGGCTGTTGCTACAGTAATCCTGCAAATTGTCTTTGGGTAGGTATTCTAGACTACGTCRGGGTTGGATTTCTACTACCATAGTGACCATTGATACCTCCAATTTTCCCCCTGTTAAAGTTTTCAGACGATCTGTTGTTTTCTCAGTCAGATCTGACGTGAGTCTGTTCTTCTTCACTCCAGGTCGAACACAATACCAGGTCAATAAACTTTGTCTGCTGGCGACATCTGGAACTGGACCTAAAAGAACTGCCGTGGAGAGATGTAAGACTGTATAATTTTTATCGTGATCCTGATGAAAAATAATTTTGTTTCAATGTGTAATGGTTTACCCAAATTGAGGGTGTCTTTGACTGCAGTTTACTGAGTTGAAATTCTGACTGGTTGAAATTTTGTGTTGTTAAATGGGGGACCCCAAGTGTGTTGAAGCGATTGACGAGTTTGCCGCAAAGGGAAAACGGCTCTGGAACTCGTAAGTTTTTTGTTTTGTTTTTGTTTTGAAAATCAGGTCCCAAACGGTTCTTACATCCTAATGATAAAAAGTGTCAAGAAATTTTCACCATGTGAATTTCAATATATTCCTCGATCTGAAGATTTTAAAAAAAAATCCTCAGACTTGATGTTGTTTACTGAACGGGTACTTCATTTTCTTCACAGATGGATTCGTTCTAGAAGAGGAGAAGATCCTCGCCACTTGTACATTCGTCAGACAAAGCGGATGCACGCAGATCGCGAGTCATCTCCTTACAACAAGGCCAAGAGTCCGAATTCCACTGTCCAGCTCCGCGCCGAGATTTTTGAGAATTCAGAATCCATGGACTTAACATTGGACGCAAAGATTGTGAATTGCAGATTTRACATCCAGMCACCGAGTTCTAGAGAATCTGCATGTRTTGCTTTGAGCTTAGAGCCTGGAGAAGTCTCCTACTTCTGGAAAAAGGCTCCCCCCCAGTCAGTCCTGSCGAAGGAGTTCTGCTTCGACAAGAGCCCTGTGGCGGTCCATTTACCATCGAAACATGGCTTCACTAAGTTTCGACGGAGCAAGAAGGCTTTCAAACTCGGTGGGGACGCTGCTATCCAGCCAGCGAGGAGTGCCAGGGGAGCTATAAGGTCGCTTCCAAGAGCGGCGCAGAGCCWGAGCCAGAGCAACGAAGCACCACTGGCCGTGAGCCAGTGTGTCGTAGGAACCAAGTACCTTAATGCAACACCAGGTAATAGCCTTGTTGAAGACCGGGTAAAAACCTGTCATGGGAGATTGCTCTACAGTAGACAATTGCTTGAATTCGGATAGATGTGCATGTGTATGCTTTTTTGTTAGCAATAAGTGTGAGCTCGCTGTACACATCTTAACTTTTTTATGGAACAACAGGTATTGTATGTACAATCATGGGTTGTCATGTATTGCCTAGAATGCGTAACATTCTTGAGAAGCTGGATTAACAGTCTTTAAAGAATTTGGGTTTCTTTTTGTACACAACCTTGAGCTCATAACAGTTTTTGCAAAGTGACATTCTCGATTGTAGAATGTTTTTTTAGCTCTATGTGATAGTTTACTATACTGATTGAAATTTTTTCCGATTTGAGACTTCAGTGGAGAAGAGTGAGTGGTGGCAGTTTGAGTGGTCTGGAATGTTATGAAGTGGTTACAAGCACATTTGTTTGGACCTTCGCAGATGAATCAAGTAGAGTTCCTTTACACAATCTTGAGCTCGACAGATTCTGCAAAAACACCTTCTCAATTGTTTTGAATTTCGTAGCTCTCTGCAACCATAATTTTCTACAGTGATTGAAATATTCGTTTCAATCTGAGTCTATTGTGGAGAAGAGTGAGTGTCTGCAGTTCCGAGTCCCGAAAGTTTTATAACGGTTACATGCACATTTGCTTGGACCTTTACCCAAAAATCCAGTATGAAGGCTTCTTCTGAGTATGCATTCCTGCCTTGGAAGTGTTGCAGGGTTTGATGGGCCCAAGGCCTGCTGGGAGTTCCTCCGAACCCTCTACCGAACGAAAAACGAAGTCAGGCTGTTGCTGCTCAAGGACAAGCTGGCGGATCTTCAAATGCAAGGCCCATCTCAAATGGAAGCCTTCCGTGTGGTCCAAGACATATTTCAACAGCTTGTGGGCATTGGAGAAGCGCTTACAAGCCGGTTGGATGGCTTCGAAGCGACGATGAATGCGCTCTCCGCGAATTTCGATGTCGTGGTCGAGTCTGTCAATAACCAGAAAGAGCTGCAGTCCTTGAAGCAGCTCTCCAAGCAGCTGGCTGATGAAGAGTCTCTCGGCGAAGATCCACAGCTCATGGTCAGTTTCCGAAACAAGAAAGGGGTTCGTGAGAAAAGCTCCCCACCGGTGAGAAAGAGTCGGAGCACCTCACCATATCTGAAGAAGACGGGCTGTGATGATGCAGAGACTCACACTGTCCATTACCGAGTTCCGCCGTGTAACTGGTGTGGACTCCATGGACRCCGAATGCGCGACTGCCGAGACCTGGAGATTGAAATTGCGCGCCGGGTTCGCGAATCCAAGCTCCGCATCAGTCTTAGTTTGCCAGCAGAGAGATCACAGGGAGAGGTGAAGGAGCAGCAGGGGTCARCGGAAGAGTCCACGGTTCGGTCTGTTGAAGAGCCCCACGGCAAGGTCGTCCTTTGGCACAAGCACCAGTTGCACAAGGACCAAGTCACGGAGTTAGTACCATCCAAAGTGCGGGAACAAACAGGAGATTTGAGTGCACAACTAGTTGCTGGGAAGAAACTGGAAGTGCTTCCCGGTGGTGAGGATCAACATATGACGGCGAAAGAGAAGAGAGGCAGCAAGATGAGCAGGAAGAAGAGGTTGGTGCAGCGACGGCTTCGAACGAAATTCATGTATTTGTTGGGGAAATGAAAGGACGACACTGTTGAGGACTGTTGAGGACTGTTGAGGAATGTAAAGAAGAGAAATAGAGTGTTCATGGATAGAAATCTTCACACTGGTTTTGTCAATGCTTACAGGTTTAATACTGAAAAAGATTTCAGATCAAGTGCATTTAAGTTAGTGTCTAGTATTCGTTTGATGTGCTAAACGTGCACAGTGCAGTACTTCTGATGTCAGTCTCAGAGTCTGCAAGGCACCTCTTTCAGGAATATTCTGTCTCTTCACTAAGATAGATGAAATTCAAGGATTTTGCAACTCAAATTCATTGAGTTTCTTACTGTAAAAGTCAAGCATTGGTTTGGATGAATGAGAAGTTCTATGGAAAATAAATAGAGAGTTTAAAATCACACTTTTTATATGGTGAATCTGATGAAATTGAGGTGTATAATATATAATTATAAAGATATAAGAAAAAGTATGCCAAAATTCAAGAAAGAATTTGCGGCACTAAGAGGTTAATGGATGTACCCTATAATTTACTAGAAAATTGATCATGCAAGTGATGGAATTGTGGAGGATTACCTGCATGGTCATAGGCTCTGTCCCTCCACGGTTAAAGACCTTGACCGTTGCGGTTACCGGTGCTTCACTCTTCACCGACTAACCCATGCCTTCACCCTCCCTTGTCTTCTTCACCACACTGCTCACATGACCGAGCATTTGTGTTTTGCCTTCCTCTGTTTTGTTTCGCGGCACTGTCTTGACATTTGTGAGTCCAAGCATTACTGCTCCTCGCTCGGTCGTTCACCGTAGCCTGCTTCTGGATTTGTGTTTGCTGTCCGGCGCACTTGATGCGAAGAGAGTAAGGCAGGAGGGAGGATTCGTGTACCGACACTATGTATTGTTTCCTTGACAGATTGAAAGCGGAGAGAGAGTGCTGAATCTCTGGAAAGGCTGACCGCACGGAACCCTTCCTGGCGTTTCAGGTAAGGTCTTGGATGATTAAGCGAGTGCCGACTTTGACTTGGCTTGGTGCAGATCTCTACCACTACTCTTCCTCTGGTCTTGTGTCCTAATTGATGTTTCATTTTGTGTTTCGTTTGGGTCAATCTGGATGCGGAGAGTGTGAGTGGCCACGGCCAGAGTTCTGTCATCCAGGGTTTGTTTACCGACAATTTGTCCTGYTTTTGCGGCAGAACTGGGAGGTGAGCAAGAATGGTGAATCTCGACCTGCGGAGATTTGGTTTAGGGTTGGAGGAGCTTGCTGATTAGGGCGACTAAAGAGCACTGAACCCTATCGGCGTTTTCAGGTGAGCTCTTGGAACCAACGAGTGTCGGCGTTGACTTCTTCTGGCCTAGAATGCTGCTACTACTACTCTTCACTTGATCTCATTGTTCTACAGCATCCTTTTTCTCATTTTGTTTTGTGAATTCCGTCACACTTGTGCGATCAGAGCAAGAGGATCAACACCTCAGCCCGTGAAACCCGGGTTTGCGTGCCGAGAATTCGTCCTATTTCTTCGGCAGACTGGGAGTGGTGTAAAAACGTTCAATCTGGACGTGGGAAAGTGGCTTTGGTGTGGATCAGTTTGCTATGGAAGACTTTTAAAGGGTTAGCTGCTCGAAATTCTACTGCTGTCTTCAGGTGAGACCATGTAACAATCGAGTGTCGGCATTGACTTCTTGTGTTATTGAATACGACTCCTCCTCCTCCTCGATCATTTGTCATAGCCTGTTTTTCATATGTGTGTGATTTCCGTCGAGATGCCTGACTCCTGCGACCGTGAATTCCGGGTTTGTTTACCGACATTTTGTCCTGTTTCTTCGGCACACTGGGCGTGGAATGAGAATGGTAAATCTCGTCTTGGGACTGGCGTTAAGAAAACAGTGGAAAGATATTATTTAGGCAGTGCACATGAAATATGTAACATTGTTTCGCAGTTTGCAAGAACACTTTGTCCCTCTTCGCTGCTTGCCTGTCAGGTGCAGTATCCCGTGTAGCCCTGGCAAGGCTCAAAGCCATAGTAAGTCTAACTCAACTGAGCTKTGTGATGTGATTCTACAGCCAGCACGAAGCAAATGATACAAGGAAAGGCACCATTCCATGACCAGTTTCACTTCTTATTTGGGTCTGGAGCTGTGGAGCTGCTGGGGATGAAGTTCGAATACTGGCTTTGATCTTCTGAATCTTGAGAATTTTGAACGATTGTACTCTACAGTAAGGTATGAGCACCCTCACATGCCACTTATAGCAACCCAGCAGCAATTGACTGGAATTTGGTTAAGGGAGTAATGTTTTTGTTTCCCCCAAAGAAGAGTAGGTCTCTTAAGTGGAGGTAGAGAAGCTTGGCTCTGAATTGTACAGCTATTCAATTCCAAAGTACATGTCTATGGAGCACCAATAATTGATTGTAGGGTCACCCATTAATTAAGGGCAACATAAGCCTTAAAACAAGGAGCTCTTAGAATGATAGATTGAGTCACTTCTTTCCACTGAAGGTGTACTGATGTTTGTTGTTATTGAAGGAGCTCATACCCTTTATACTTATACCCTTTAATTTTAAGCTGTACACTTGGGCCTATAGTGCACTCAGCACCCACTCACGAACATAGTATGAGTGTGTGACAATTGTGCTGCAATGCATAGCTTGAATGTTTGATAAGTGTGCTACAGTCCTTGATAGTGTGGTAAGTGTGCACGTAAATCAAGATAATAATTTACAGATTGTAATTTTAGAGAAGTTGATAATAATAAAGTGGTTCATATTTATTCCAATGAGTAATTACTAAGAAGCACTAGTGATAGATGTTGGTATGCTTTTGCTTAGAATCCCATATGAAGATACATCTATGTTTTGAAATTGACTTGATATGTGGATTTTGTATTGTATAAATCATACGTTTTGTAGGTGGTAGGCAAGAGAACAAGGACAAATGGATTGATGGATTGATAGAAGAGCATGAACTTTGTTGTCTCTAATTTGATGGATTAACCTTGTGGGATACCAAGATTGATATTGTATGCTCTTTGGTTGTTGTTTTCCAACTCAATTCTTCCTTTTTCTTTCTTTATGATCTAAGTCTTTTTCCCCGATTTGCATGATGTTAGAAAAGTTTGTGGACACTTTTCAAGAGCAAGGAGCTTTTCCTATGGGTCCTCGCATGTGGAAGAAACCTTGGTTAAGGTGGTTTAAGGGAAAAGCCACCGAAGTTGGTAATGATCCTACTACTTGCTTGGTTTTGAAACGTTTAATATTGTTCAATATTTGAGCTTCATTTGAGTTTCCCTTTTTAGTTTGCTTATTCATGTGTCATGTTTCTCTTTGTGAATTTTGTATGTGTGACTTTCACCTTATAAACTCCAAGTTGGCTCATTGTATTGAACTGCATGCAGATAGTTCATCCAATTTATCCTATCAAGGGTATCCCACTCCAACACAAACCAATCCAACAGAGGGCACTCTAGAGGAGTCCATTCTTGTGGAGACCCCTAAGTTTTACTTCAATCTCACAACAAGGTGTTTGGAGCAAGTGCATACGGTGTCTTCAACACGCGGTTCTTTCATACTAAAATTCAACCAAGAACAATGCAAATATCTTGTTATCAAACTACAATTGGCTATCCAAAGTGCAAGCTCTATTATAGATGAAATCAATGCAGAGTTCCTCTCACTAGGTGAACCTGAAGATATGGCCCAACTTCTTGGGATTTTCAAGTTGCTCTATGCTATGGGAGTGGAGGTTGAGAACCTCATCCAAAGTTGTTGCAAAGAATTGTGGATGCAATCCGCCATCATGTTGACTAGTATGTCAAAGCTCATTGCATCAATTGGCTTCAACTTGGAGGTATGTAAAGTTGTATTTTCTGCAAGGTACACAAGGAGATCACTTTCCTTGGAACATTTTGATGCTACAAAAATTCTCCAAGCTGTAGTTGAAATTGTGAAAGAGAAGGTTGATCTTGATGAGGCAAAGCTAATCATGGATATGAAAAGTGTTATTAAGTTCAATGCATCTAGTAGTCMAAAGTGGCAGTTGGCCACATTTCTACTTGGAAGATTGGAAATGGCAACATTGCATCCAACCTCTACAAAAGCAAGACGTGAGGACAAAATCCTTCCTCCCATAATGTCAAGTGTGAAACAAATGCAAGATTGCTTGGGAAGAGGTGCCTTTGGTTGTGTGTATAAGGCAATGTGGCTAGGAGTTGAAGTAGCCAAGAAGACCTTCTACGGACCAAAAACTAGTGATTTTTTACAAGAGGTGGCAATCTTAGATGGTCTAAACCATCCAAATATTGTTTCCTTACTTTGGTATATATCGGATGAAAAGAGATGTCACCTTGTAATGGAGTTGATGGATGGAGATTTGTTCTCTTGGATGCAACAAAGAATGGAGGAAAAAAGAAATCATGGTTGTCCTTTTACCATTCCAGAAGCGTTGGATTTGATACTCCAAATAGGAGAAGGAATGCTTTACCTCCATGAAAAGAGAATTGTGCATAGAGATTTGAAGTCTCACAACATCTTGATTAGGTGTGGCAAGGTGGCCAAAGGAAATGTGAAGTATTTGCATGTGAAGGTGGCAGACTTTGGATTATCAAAAACAAAAGAAAGGAGTGCAACATATTCTGACTTGACTATGAATGTGGGTACCACAAGATGGATGGCTCCAGAGGTGATGAGAGTTGGTGATGTTCAAAGTAATGATTTTGATGAAGAAAGACAAGCGGAGCTCAATTACCCATTCAAAATTGACATTTATAGTTTTGGGATGGTGTGCTATGAAATTTTGACTGGAGAGGTGCCATTCTCAAACTTGAGCCACAGTGAAGTGAAGAAGGCAGTATTGAATGGTGATCGTCCTCCATTACCAAGAAAATGTCCTGATAGATTGAAGACTTTGATTGAGTCTTGTTGGAGCGCTGAGGCTAGCAAGCGACCAAGTTTTGGCAATATTTGTGAAGAATTGAGGGATTTGAAATATGCAAACTTGCAGATATGTAAGTAATTTTTCTGATAGCTTGAAATCCATTATTTGCTTTTAGCTTCTATGAAAACAAAGACTTATATTTAATGCGACTTTCTTGCAGATTGGAAGGCCTCAATCTGCCAATGTCCATTGAAAGATGTAGTGACTATTGACGAGCTTGTTGTAAAATTATCTAGTCCAGTAGTGAAGGTACAACAAAGTGCTGCCGATGACATTTATCTCTTGGCAACAAAGAGCTCAAATCACCATATCTACATCAAAGGGCATGAATCTATCATACCTCTTCTAGTTTTGTTGTATTTTTCTGAAAATCTCAAGAGTGAGAAGCACGCAATCATTGCACTCCAAACTTTGTCAATTGATGACCTAGACTTGGACAAGGACACATACTTTCAAATTGATAGCTGGAATGAGCTTTCTCAACAGCAAAACGTTGCCAGTATCGCTACCGATACCGATAGGGCTACCATGGATAGCTCTTTTTACGAAAATACCTATCTTGGCAGTAAGTCTTGAAGATTCTCTCTTGATACACATTGTGTAGAATATTTTTATGATTGTGAGACCTTGTTTAGGGTTTAGGATTTAGGGTTTAGTTTGTCTTTTCTTTTTCCATATTCTCAAGCATCGGAGTGGTGTGCGCAGGGGCAATTGGACCCATCGTTGAGGTCTTGAAGTTCGGTCGCATGAAGGCTCGAGAGAATGCTGCATTGGCACTCATGAAACTCTCTTCTAATTTGGGAGTTGATGTTGGAGAGAAGATTAGAAACTCGGGGGCTGTGCCTGCTCTCGTGACATTGCTCGAAGGCGGGTCTGCCGAAGGAAAAGAGTATGCCGCTATTGTGCTTTGCAAGCTTTGTCATTCTTTTCTGGATTTACCAAGTGCAGTCCAAGCAATGATCAGCCCCCCTCTCGTGAATCTGATTGCACAACATTTCAACGGCACCATGCTGGACGATGATGCCTTCGGGATCCTGGTTACTTTGACCAAGTCCGCGAGGGCCTCATTGCCATTGCTGCCGCCGAACCCACACCCATATTGGTGAAATTCATTGCGTCGCAGGGCTCAAGAGCTGGATATGTTATGGTAGAGGGACCCGTAACCGATCAAATAAGCAATTCTACACATGATCTAGGGTAGTGTTAGGCAAAGCAAATATTTTCAGAGGTGCATTGATAGAAATGATGGAAATTGCAAAACATTTGGTAATTTTACCTCTTGAATTGAAATTACTATGAATTTTGAAAGGCCGAAGCTGGGATCCGATTCTACATAACATAATCATTTCAGACTGTAAACATAATGAGGTAGTACAATAATATTATTTCTTTTGATCTAAAATAATAAGCAGTCTACATTCCCACTACATTTATCTTCTAGAATGAATACATGACCTAGAAAGGCACGGTATTGGGTGCCTCTCCCTGAATATTGTATGATCATTGCAGTCCTACTTCTGACATAAATGCTTTGCTTTTAAACCTGGAGCGCGCCGACGTCTAGAAATTGGACAATGATCATATTGAAATTGCAGTCTCATCCTCCTAACTGCTTAATTAGATGATAGTTTTTATAATTTATGGGGATACTATATCAAGTTGTTGTTCTATCTAAGGGTTGGATTTGGTGTTACTAGAGTTTATATTTTTCTAAAATTACTAGTGTGTAAGTATGTCAAGTGGTTGACCAAGCCAAAATTGCATTGACTTTTGTTCAAAACTGGATTTGCCAAAATGAGGTCATAGATTTTAAGAACACAAAAATTCCAAAAATTCACAATGTCCAAAGAACCTCATTTCAAATCCATTCCAAAAAATTTACTCCAAAAATGATGATACTTTGCTTGTTATCAAATTTTAAAAAAATTTTAAAATTTCCCTTTCAAAATTTATAAAAATATTGGTGATAGCATTGGTGAATCTAACCAATGGAATCTACAATTCTCAGTCTACAACTTTTATTTATATATCAATTCCAAATTATGCCTCCAAATAGCACTTTATAATGATTTTCATGAAGACGTCAATTTTGAAGATGAATAATGACGCTCTAGGGTTAAGCTTACATGTGTGCGCTTTTACTCAGTGCACAAGCGGTGAATGAAAGGTGGATATGGATATTATTCTTATGGGGTTGACAAGATTTTAAATTATAATCCATGTGAGGATAATAGTAGAAGGAGTTTAAGATACAATTCTGAACTTGAAAATCTTCAGTCAAAATTTTAAATCTTCAAGTATTCAACCCCTACATGATGGGCCTATGACCCCAAAAYTGAGCATTTGATTTCTTTTCTTTGTATGCTCCTATTTTGTGATTATTTGTTTGAAGAACTTGTTTTTTTTACTTCACTTTTCAAATATGATATCACTTCATTCTTTAAGTTATAAATATTTTAGAACTTTTTGTGATTATTTGAACATTCCACAAATTTTTAAAGAGAAAATGAAGAAAATCCATAGCAAATTCACATTGCAATCAAAAATCTGAAAATTTGAGTAGAGGTGAATACTAGATTTTAGAAAATGATGGTTCATTTACCAAGTTAAGCATAAAATCATAAAGTATTTCTAACAGTCAGAAGTAGGAGTTGTTTGATAGTATTGTGTGAATTAGAATTCCATGTCATTTTAAAAATAGAAAATCGGTAAGCCATGATTATTGGTTCAATTTTTGAATTGTAATAAACTATTTGGATTACAATTTTGGGAATTCTGAATAAATTTCAATAGGAGCAGAATTTCTTTACATAATAGAATTCATCTTAACCCCTAAAAGCCCGAGGGGTTTGGACAAAATACAAATGTGTTATAAAATATAAGTTCTATAACTCTTTTGAATTTTGCATCAAAGAAGATAATGTAAAGCACAAAAACTAAAAAATATTTGTAAGGTCAAAATTATAAAACTATTTTTATATTCTCTTGAAATGAATTTTGAGGACATAACTTCAAAAATTCACCAAAAATACAATTTCTATCTTTAACATTTGAAATTTTTTTTGGTTGGTCAAAATTGTGGTTTCTATTGATTTGTGGAAAAATGCATCAACTTTGGTGATGAAAACTTCAATACTTTTCCCAAATAGTAAGTTTTTTAACACTAGAAAATTCTAAAGACATTGTGCTATTTCTTTTATAATTTGTATTTGACCGTAGCTATCATATTTAAATATAAATATTGAAAGACAACTCAATAATTTGAAAAATAAAATTATTATTTTAAAATTAGTTTTCAATTATTTTATACTTCTTGACACTTTGGATTTTTTTTTTTTAAATTCAAAATTTCAGGCGAGTAGTTGTTGGTTCCATGCGCAAGGAACGATTTTGGGGAACAACCCCAAAACAATCCCCTGCAGAACTGAAAAAACATCTAATGCTTTGCAATTGTGTAGAAGACCACTTTATTAGGACTTGAAGTATCCAAGAAGACCTTCTATTGACAAGAGGTGTCAATCTTAGACAGTCTAAACCGCCCAAATATCATTTTCGGATAGATATAGTGACTATTGACAAGATTGTTGCAAAATTATCTAGTCCAATAATGGAAATACAACATATGGGTGCCAATGGCATCCATCTAATGGTAACTTCAAGCTTGGACCACCGGATTTGTCATGTCCCTATCTCCTTAGGGTGCCCAAATTGCCTTAGTGAGCATGGAGGACCTTGGGGGTGACTTTCCAAGCCTTGCAAAAGTCTAAGAAAGGAGAAATGAGAGACTTTCAAGTAAATAAGGCACAATAGTACCATGAATTAGAAGAACATGGTAGAGTGTCATACATGTTTGGAAAGCCCTTGAGAAGGTGCTTCTAACCATCTAAAAAATGTGTGATTTGGACTAATGGGCTAAAGTTATGGCTGTTTGAAGTTGGTGGTATCTTAATGGCACCGGGATACTTAAGGATCAAGAAGCAACTCAAAGAAATATGGCATGTAGTATATTATTGGAAAGCTATGAACACAAAAAAGATAGAATGACAAACATACAAGGTTCTAATCTATGAGCTTAAAGTTATGGGCAAACAAAGATTTGTAGTGAAGGCGTGATGCTTCTTTTGGTATACCCAAATTTTAGGAAGGCCATAATTTTGTGGGTATTTGTTCAAATGGAACAAGTGAGTAGTTCATTGACACCTAGTTGCCGTGTAGATATATCCGAAATGGGCTTGTATGTAGGATTTGGAGCTTTGACCCCATTGTTATACCGTCTGGTAGTTTAGAAGTCCAAGTAGGGCTGCAATTTGGAGATTTCGATTGAAAATGGATGGTTTTCCAAAACAAAAATGGATTTGGAAGCTTCCTTGACCAACAAGGAGAGAGGTTTGTCAAATACCAAGAGAACACTATAAAAAGGGTTGGTCTCCGTCCTCACTCAATGGAAACTTGGTGAATCTCAGTGACTCAAGGTTGGTGAGATTGGTGATGCAACCTCACCACTAATTCCAAGGCACCATGGAACACTTTGTGTGTCCCATGGCATCGGTTGAATGGAGTCTCGCTCCTTGCTAAGCCACTTTCAATGTGTCCTGATTTGTGAGTTTTGATCAATGATGAAATAGAAGTAACAAATATACAATAGGCCTAGTATGAGGTAGGATGGTATTCAAAGGCGATTAACATTGGTAGAGAGTAATGCCTCCATTGAGTGCTTGGACATCAATGGAAGTTTACCCCATGTCATCAAGTAGCATGGCAAGTGTGGAGCGCATGCTAGTAGTCCGAGGACTAAGACTTAATAGTGTGAGTTTGGAAATGAAAACTAATATTGTGGGTGCGTGGCATGTGCAATGTTAATTAGTGGTGACCCAAATGATACTGGAATTGAAGCGTGGTGAGACCATTAAGCTGTAAAGGACTTCTAAAGGCTATTTGGAGTTGTAAGGTGTTACCAGAGTCGCAACAACAATAGTGAAAAGGGTTTGTCTTCATGTGAGCCACAACCAATGATACATGTGACTCTCAATTTGGATCATTGTTGCTACTTCTATATGTCTCAAAAGCTAGAAAATAGTCATGTATTAAGCATGTGTAATGCTGTATTTGAACATGATAAATGTTTAGATGTTAAAATGACATCCAAATAAAAGGCGCAAATGGTTGAATTTTTGATCCAATGGTGTTTATCTTGCCATTATTTAGTACATTGAAGATGAACAAAATAAGTCCACAATAAGTAAAACAAGAAAAAACACCTTTTATTGAATGTGCAATCTAGATATCGCTTTGGTGAATGTAACTTCAGTCTAGGACTCAAAGACTGTACTCCCATTTCTTGTTGTGGAGGGAGCCTTTTTTCAAAAGTAGGAGACTTGTTTAGGCTCTAAGCTCAAGGCGATAAAGTAGAAGACTCAAAAATCGACCATCTGAGGAAAACCAATCTTTTACGGACAAATTAGTGGGGCCATTTTTTTTCTTTGTTTTTGAAGTCGGAAGAGAAATGGGAGCCCTTCAGTGTTGATTTGAATCACAATTTTAGCAATCAAAATGAATTAACTGCGATTTTTGGAAGTCATGGGATAGTAGGCCGCTATTCTTGGTCATAGGATACCCCATAAATGAATGCAAACTAGTGTTTAGGTGAAGCATGTCAATGCACAAAGCAATTTATTAGGTGCTTGAAAAAGTTCATGGAATTTGTAAATTCAACCACAGGAAGTCTTAATTCACAACCTCGATATTTATAGTCTGTGCAGTCAGTGCACACCTTCAAAATCCCTGCAATCATTACTTCCTTCAAAGCTTGAGATTTAAAAATCAAGCTTTCTAACTTGCATTTTTTTCTAAAGTTAAAAAATTAAATATAAATCGACCATTCAATTTCGTGGTCCTGTAAGAATTAGCCACAATGTTTCATTTAAAAAAAAAAAAGAATCAACCATAACACACCCTCATTTAATTATAATCCCCACCATAAATTTGCCATGATGCAATTGTTGTTTTGTCCCAGGTGTTGGTTATTAATAAGTTTTGTATAAGCAAAGACAAGACAACCATGTTAGCCCTTCCAATTGCTCATTATTGTACAACCATGCACTTACAACTGGATTTCATGTTCCATTTCCAAAACCTCCGCATGATTTTTGACACTTCTGTAGAGAGGCTTCTTAGAGCCTGAGTGGTTTTCGAGCCTCCTCCTATACGTGCAAATTCTCTGGAACTCGGTGGTTCATAACATTCAGTAACGTGCTCTGGCACTGTCTTGTCTTAGAGTAGATGGTGTGGAATATACCACACCCGACAACCTTCATCAGTAGCTAATTGGACATGTGGAGGATGCAAAGGATGTTGGGTGTGGAATATTCCACACCATCACCGTAGAGACCATGCTTGCTACTGAATGTTATGTTGGATGTTGAATCTGCAATTCACAATCTTTGCGTTCATTATTAAGTCCTTGGATTCTGAATTCTCAAAAACCTTTGCACTGAGCTATACAATGGAATTCAGACTCTTGGCCTTGTAAAGACATGACTTGCAGTCTGCGTGCATCTGCTTTGTTTGACTAATGTACAAGTGACAAGGATCTTCTTCTCTTCTAGAGCAAATCCATCTATGAAGAGAATAAAGCACTTATTCTGTAAACAACATCAAGTCTGAGAATTTTTAGAAAAAGCTTCAAATCGAGGAATATCTTGAAATTCACATGGTGAAAATTTCTTGACACTTTAGAATTAGGATGTTAGAACCATTTGGGACTTGATCCTATCTCCTCTAGGCTGGGATCGAAGGAATAAGTATATCAGTTTAAAGAGGTTATTGGTTTACAGAAGCTCACTATATAGAAGTTCTATTGTATTCCTATTTATTATAATTTACATAGAGAGGCCTCGCTTACCAACTTGACATCCATCTATTACATGATCCATTATTTAGCTCCATCCTAGAGCTTATGTACTTTGATCCGTTCAACTCCTTACGTTTTTTTCCGAGAGAGAAATTGTAAGAAATTGCCAACTCTAGTGCATTGACCAAATTTTTAATAATTTTTATTTTTTGAATTCCAAACATACAAAGGCATAAAAGAACATCATTCAAATGTGTAGAATTTTTTTTTTGACTTATGCAACTGAGTGGATTGCAAGATTATAACATTTGAAGTTTGAAAAAAAAGATGTTTTTCATCATACAAAGGTATAAAAGAACATCATTCATATGCGTGACAAGTGTATTCCAGTCAATGATTGTGTGGTATAAGGTAGGACGCTTGAACTTTGACCGGGCAGCAGTAGCAAACATGACACAAAGGTATATTTTGCCTTCTTCAATGTATTGGCAACTATTCACATTTCAGGAAGTGATTGCTTTTGGTGCCCTTTATGTTGCAAGTTCAAAAATTTGTAACTAATTCCAGAAAGGTCCAAAAAATATGAAATGACTTGAGTTAGATGCCAATTCCATTTTTCTTCCTATGAAAATTTACTGAAAATTGTTTCAAAGAGCTTAAATAGCTTCCTTGAAAAAGCAATAAGCTCTTAAATGGTCGCTTTAAGAATCTCCTACCTTAAAAGATATTCCAAAATGTTAGATCAAAAAGGATTGCTAAATGTATTGTAAGATCAATGTATCCTTATTGGTAAAACCATCCCTATAAACTCATTTATGCCAAGACAACTACAAAAAGATTGTCACATGATTGTCACCCTTTGCCATTCATCACTAGCATGGGTGGTGTGAAACATGATTGTCACCCTTTGCCATTCATTACTAGCATGGGTGGTGTGACTCTGTAATACATTTGTATGAAATACAATGTAATTATCCTCATAAAAGCTTTCTGAAATTGCTAAATAATATACGATGTCAAATTCTTATTCTTTTAAACCTTAAACAACGCTGAGGCTATTTTTTGGTTGATGAAAGAAAAAGCATTTTCCTATGTATGATAGAAGTGCAACTATTTGTTCTCAAAATTTTGTGTGAAAAGGAAAGATCTTCCAATAAGTCAATACTTTGACTTTCAATAAGTACTTTAGATTATTTTAATGRTTCTCACAATATCAAAATTCATGATTATTTTCCACTGAGACCCACCCGGCATCTAAGGGCTCACCTCCATTGATTCAACATTCATAATCTAGAGCATGAATACCAACAACAGGATTCTAACTAATGTTTTGTCCAAATACTTTCTCAATCATCGAAAGCAATACTTGAATCTTCACAAGATAACCTTTCTTTCTGAATAATTTGATATAAGTAACATAAATTGTACATTCATACACAAATATAACTGAAAAATGTGTGAAATTTCAAAAAAGGATGGAAGCGGAGGGCAGACTTTCATCTGCCTTGCCCCAGGCACCGCCTTGTTGAAAGCCTTGCCTTACCAAATCCTACATTCACTTTCTCCTAAGCATCAAAGTTTCAGGAGTTCGATGACTCATGGAGGCAACTTTTTACCTCCTTAGATCATTTTCGGCGAAAAAACACACTTTCAATAAGGACTACAAGCCAATTTCAACCAGGAACTCGAGATTCCGAAGCAGTAATCTACAAGGCTGCCTGGGTTTGCATTAGACATCAAACTCTTGAACAAGCTGCATACGATGTGCATGAGCACGATCATCTTTGTAACACATAAACCGAACTAGTAACAGAGTTGTAACAGAGCCAGCATGGATGGTTGGTGCAACAGAAGAGTCATTTGGTCATTTGGTCATTCGGTTACAGTCTAAGTTCAGACCACTTCAAACTTAGTCACTGCAATCAATAGTMTACAAGGAATTTCCTAGTAATTTAATCAATTAGAAAACGATAGCRTGTATCTCAGGTTGAACCTTGTAAATTTACCGATAAAATGGCAATTGTCTCCAAATTTAGCTGATGCCCATTCTGAACATCATCAACCTAGCTTATCTAYGGCTCTGTATAACCTCTAAACCACATTTCCGATCATCATAAGCTTGGATTGAAAAGGTGAATTGGCAAAAAGCCAGAATTAATCGACCTGGCTAAGCTCAGTCTCAAGAATTTCAACCCCTGGCAATCCAAAAGCTCTGGACCTGTTTGCTAGTTCAAGGGTAATCAGATCCATTAAGAAAGCCCGTGAGA
Source organism: Pleurozium schreberi (assembly GCA_006891605.1). Lineage (NCBI taxonomy): Eukaryota > Viridiplantae > Streptophyta > Bryopsida > Hypnales > Hylocomiaceae > Pleurozium > Pleurozium schreberi. The sequence continues at coordinate 98,751 of VACF01000656.1, forward strand.
TAGCTTCCCATTAATGGCATTGACAGCGAGGTATCTCAAACCCTAATTCACATCCAGCAAAGTTGGCCAAGGAGCCAGACGATTAGACCACCTGCACGTAAGRAAGCATTCGGGACACAATGCAAGCATCCACAGTAGTAGCACTAAGGTAAGATATGCTAAAACCAAGCGCCTATCGCATCTTAATAGTGTGCCCTGATAAACCTAGAGGATAAATAGACATTCACWGTGGAATGTACAACTTCAGGACAGAAAAATTAGGTCACGGAATTAGAAACTCTATCAATTAGACTTTGACCCTCTTCTACCTCTGAATCCCGTGCTTAGACTTCACTCACATCTGCTTGCCACCCTCAATTTGCCTACGTGTGACCAGAAACTCAGGCTTCCCTTGCACAAACAAACTCATGGCTGCAAGTGAAATTKGACTGATTCTACCTTTAGGAAAGATGGAGTTACGAAGCTGCTGCGGCTTCCGCTGCTGCCGAAGAAGTGCGCGAGCCCATGACTTTACAAACCGGAAGAGAGCTATCCTTTTTCACAAGACTGATTCCCGTGGGAACTTTAAGATCGCGAAGCAGAATCATCTGCCCCAGGTCCAGCACGCTGAGGTCCACCTCAATAAACCTCGGAATGGCATCTCCCGGGCACCGATACTTCACAGTTCTCATCATGGTGTACATATAKCCCCCTTTCCGAATGCCAGGACACGCATCCTCTCCGATGAACACCAACGGCACGTCCACTTTCAGAAGCGCCGTCGGGGGCGCCCTAATGAACGTCACGTTCATCACTTTGTCTGTCCCCGCATGCAAATGTAGCGACCGCGGCAGCACGTGCTCCTTCGACTGGACGTTTCCTTCCTCGTCGCAAATCTCGAGATCGAATGTGGTGGACAAGAAGAAACTCCGCCCGTATCGCTTGATCAGGCGCTCGATCTGCTTGGTATCCACGGAGAGCAGCTTCTTGTCGCCCCCGAGGTGGCCATTCTCTTGGGAGAACACAATGCTCGGGGAATGACCTGCACGGCGAGCCTTCTTGCACACGATCTTCCCAGAGCCTTGGCGTGGAAACCCCTTGATCACCTCCTCGGGTTTYGTCTCGGCCTTGGGTAACAAAGATTCACTCTCCTCGCTATACTCACTCTGRTCACTCGCGTTCTCTTCCAATTGAGCTCGAGAGTAATGGCGTAAAAATGATACACCAAAACCAGGGGTTACCACGGGCTGCAGAGCGGAAGCTGGCTTGAAAGAGCACGCGCTTCCAGGTTCTGTGACAGACGACAACGAACGAAACGACGATGGATGGGAAGCTCCCGGTTGTGGTGAGAGGGATACGCGGCGAAGCTTGTCGAGGTTGCGCCACAGGCGCGCTCCTCTGGCGCCCCACATCACAGCGTGACGAGAATGCGATGCAATGGCTGGGACGCAGGCAAGGATCACGCCATAGCAAGGAGGTTTTGCAAGGAGGTTTTAGGGGTTCAGGGTTTGAAGCCCTTCAGGATGATTCCAGGTGCCAATCCAGGTGCCAATCCAAACCTCGGGTCCCAGTCTCCCGTTCAGACCTAGGTTACAGGTAGCTTCTTTTGCATCTAAGGGAGTCCATAAAGTCACTTTGTAATTGTTTTTATAAAAGCTGATTTGTAATTTTGAACAATCCAAATTGATGAAAAGTAAATTTCCTTGAAAAGAAAATTTTGAAGAATTCAAATTGAATATTTTATAGCAATTTGAACTCAGACATATTTTCAATTTCTATTGATTATTAATTTATAGAATGATATGGAATTTTAAACATTATACTTTCCTTCACTCCAATATGCACCTGCAAGTGAAAATTACACAGTTTTTGTGAAAATTTTGTACTTAATATGAATTTTTTCACTTTTTCATTGGAAAGTCATAATAATTTCAATTTTTTCACAAAAAAACATGATTTCATCTCTGAAAAAAAAGCGTAAAAGTTTCTAGTCATATATAATTGCCAATGGGAGCTTTGAGAGTAAATATTTTTGAAGTCTAAAGCAATGGTTATAGGGCTATTGTTATTGGTTTAATAATTCAATGATTAGCACTTGTCATTTGGATGTATTATTAAAACCTAAAACTCATTGTACTCAAGCTTTTCAGACATAGGATATGCAATAATGATTCCAAGTTGAAAGTGCCATATTTCATTGGATTGAGTTCAACATAAAGAAACATTGTTGATAAGGTAGATATAATTACCCATTCTCAACCTTTTAGGAATTTAAGAATTCCTTCCTCAAATATCAATGGTACACATTTTTTTATTAGAATGTACTCCATTGGTCCATGAGGATGGAATTAGGCACAAGGGTGAGAATGGCTATATCTACCTTATTCCAATATACCTCAATTCATGCACCTTCCATGTCAATATTAAAAAAAACCATGCCGTTGCAATCAAAACTAGACTTTCCAAACCTTAGGGTTAGTGTTTGACTAATTTAAAATTTTCACCACAACATTGCAATCAAAACTAGACTTTCCAGACCTTAAGGGTTAGTATTTGACTAATTCAAAATTCTCACCATATTGCAACCAAAACTAGACTTTTCAAACCTTGAAGGCGGTGATGTTATGTTTGGCAAATTTATAATCTTGCATTCATGTTAGGATGTTCTTTTATGCTTAAAGAAGTGTTTTTCTTCCAATCATCAATTACACCACGAAGTTGCTTATTCCACCTCCTCAACACAAAATGAGTAACGCAATTAGAAGCACTGAAAGCATGAAAAGTAAAGCACTCATATTAGTACAAATACCATTCCTACACATTACTAAATTGCTTCAAAAGCCAATCCATCAAGTGTTGAGAAATCATACAAAAAGTTGCATTTGTGTGCAATCAAGAATGCCAATCAAACAATTTGCACGATGGATCTTCACCAAAGAATTTGAGAATAACAAAAGGATTTATATTGACATTTGAAATTAGCATTGTACCAATGTTGACTACAGCTATTTATGATTATCTATATCATGAATGTCAAACATCCCCAATCATAGCACAGGAACCTTTCCTTAAGAAGTTTCAGCTTCATGTCGGGTTCTAATAAAAGCGTTTCCCGGCTTACATTGCTTTGACTTCCTTGGTGTCATTCGGAGGTTGACTTCATTCTCTGGACGTAACGTTATCATGGCTTTGGGTGACGGTACAGGAACGCCCGATGGCAATGAAACTCGGAAACGGCTTGTGATGACAGCGAGAACCTGTTCAAAGATTGCTCATTAGAAAAAGGTTCCATGGTCATTTGGACCCCAAGACAAGACTCTTAGTTTCCTGTAATCCTTATTATTGCAAAATCCTTGAAGAAATTCAATTATGCATGATGATTGATGCACTACATAGCAAGAGCTACCTTGCTCACTCATATATTGAATTTTGATAAATGGAAGACTTTCAACATTGGGTACTCATTACTAGTAGCAAGGTGGGGAAATGACACCCAAGACTGACACAAAAGCTTGCAATTACAATAATGAACTTCTGAAATTGCACTACTTGTTTGATGTTATCCTTGAGGGCATCGTTGTACTCCCGTGGGTTTGCTTATTAACGCCGTAGTCAATTATAACAACATCTATGCTTTGCCATTCAAAAATGTGAGTATGGTTTCTTCTTCCTACTTAATGGACTTTGTTGCCTTACTTGAAGCTCCCAAAATGATTCACTTCAGCTACTATACAGATGAGAAGTGACAGCTATTGTTCTTTAAGCACTTACAACTGAATAAATTTGGATTAGTGTGACCACTTAACACTTGAACGGTTAACTGCTTGAGCACTAAATTAAACTCAAAGACCACATCTTTAACGTTTTCATCCAATAGCTAAGTTATAAAGCAAAGTACTCAAGCTAGAAAGGCAAAACCAAGACACCCGTGAAACTAAGCCACGAGGACGCAGTTATATCACTCACCAAGGAGACCTCCATCATTGCAAAGCCCATGCCTATGCAGTTTCGAGGGCCGCCTCCATACGGCCAGTAGCTGTCATTTTCCATATGCGGTGTTGCATCCCCACCAGGCATCCACCTTGAGGGATCRAATTCTGATGCTCTGGAAATACATTGCAAAAACAAGCCAAGTCACATTAGGGGAAATGATCGAGTACCAGAGCAAAAATAAGCAGCCGTTTCACCAATTAGCTAACTGGAGTGTTAAGGTCCGCTACCTACTTAAAAGTTAATCTAATTTGTGTGCCTGCAGTCGCAATCTAATTAATAATGAGGAGTTAGGATTTCAAGCTAGCTAAATGCTGCTATGTAGTTGGTGTTGTCCGATTGGGTAGAGTGCTGCTCAGGAGATCCCGTGTATGTTCTATGGAAAGGATGTGTCAGAGGTGTACATTTCAGGGGCTAATGAGCAGCAATTGTCCCAGTAGGTTTAGCACTTCAAACCATTAAAATATGCATGATTAGTTCACTTGTCCGAAATCATGTAGTAGAGGAAACGAATATCGGTATAAATTCTGGTGAGGTCTGTTAGTGGAAATTAGCACCAATTTGCAACCGACACAACTTGGGCAGTGCAAGCAATAGTATCTGTTTCCAGTTAGCTAAAGCGCTACTTGGCTGGTGCAGGCGGGGCCTTGTAAGGTTACAAATGGGAATTATCCAAGAAGTAGTTGGAGCTGTAATTCCATACCTTGGCCAGAAGGCTGGATCTCGATGCAACAAGTACGGGCTCACCAACACAGTTGTACCCTGAGGAATGTGGTACTCCCCAAGTTGAGTTGGATGGCAAGCACATCTGCCTACAACGTATGCTGGAGGCATCAACCGCAGCGTCTCCCAGATGAAAGACTCCAGGTACCTGTAACATGATATTCCCAGCGAATTCAGTGCTAACGAACACTCCAGCAAATATAGTACGAAGAAATTATCTGAGGCTTTGGTGAAGCACTACAGGGTTGTGATGGAATACTGACCTTAGCTTTGAAACGTCAGACTGCTTGGGTGCTTGGCCATCAAGCACCTCACTAATTTCTTGAAAGACAAGCTCCTGTGTATGTGGATGGAGAGCGAACATGAGCAGTGCCCATGTTAGCAAGATTGCCGACGTTTCTTGTCCCTGCAGGTTTCTATTAGGTCAATCAGTTGCACCACGAAATTCCTATCAGCATATCCGCTCTTTCGAAGTTAAATCTATAGTGAAGCCTTGACATATAAGCATATCTGGATTATCATATAACCTCTGTTCTGGGCAATACAGTTTTAGGAAACTGAATTCTGCAAAGCGTACCTCATTTCTGWTACCAGTAGGTTATATATTTCAGAGAATCAACCACTTTTGCAGGCACAGGTATTGAGATTACGCACCGCAACAAGGAGAGTCATGAGCTCATCGCGCAATGATAGATCATCCATTCCTGATCCATCTTCATCTGTTGCCTGCCAGTTTGATATCAATGAAAGCATGGCCATGTCAACAGTGCTCAGATGAACTCTACACCAGCAGCAACAGATGACAGCAATATCATATTTTCTGAACTCAACCCCTAAGTGCCCAAATGCCCCATCCATTCATATAGGAGTTGAAGTAAGTCATCTAGTTAAGCTTCAAGAAAGGTGGAGAAACATAATATTAAAAAGAAGAATCCATATCCTAAATAATTCGAAAACCAAAAATGTTTTGGAAAATAATTACTATGATCGTCCAAACTGAAAGTTCAATATTTTCATGGACTACGAAATTAATTATTGGAGGCAGAGGTTCGAAAGTGTCTCTAATAGAATCAGAAAACAAAGTCGATAAAGACTATACCTGCAGCAATCTCGTCAAGAGATCATTTTTGGGAGGAGCTGATGAAGAAGCCAATTGCCGTCTCCTTTCATCAATAAGGCGGAATACKACCTTATCTAAACCGGTTACAGCACTATTGTATTGAATGTTGTCRAAAGTAGGTACCCACTCCGGCACTGCAACAGAAAAGCACATCAAAAACATGGAAAATCTACGAACCATACAGGAGCACACATTGGTCAGGAAAATTGCGTAAGGTAACCACACTTACGCTCTAAGCCACTAAGTATAGTTTCTGCTATTCGAGTGGCCAAAATTTTAGGGATTCTTGTTAGCAATTGCATTGCACCAAAATATACCTAATCTGGATATTGCATGCAAAAGTTAGAAGGGTTCTAACTTTCATTGGCAGATTATCTAAAATCAATACAAGGTGTGGTATTAAGGTGGTATACATTCTCAAAAAAGAATTATTTACTCATGGACAATTGAGTACATATAGCAATTAGATACCTATACCTTACTAACACGAGAGCACCAAAGGACTAGCTTGTGAAGAAATCACACACCAATAAACATAGAGGTTGCCCGGCGSGTGAAGAACTCGAATGCTTGAGTGATAGCTGGACCGACCTGGGCCATGTCGTCCGAGCCCTCAGCAGCTCCAAAAAGGGCGGATGCCACGATCTCCATAGTCAGCTCATTGAAGTCTGCATATACATCACGCATCCCACCTGTTCGCCACTGCTTCTCCACCATCTTTTCGGATATGTTCACCATTGCCTAYGCATACAACACATGTCAATATACATTGAGACTACACTCTTCTGTCTACTAAGTGTGGCTTCAAAACAAGGTGGGCATCCTACTTGCCATTGAAGCATAGGAGTSAGAATAGTGTTGCCAWCAAATKACTTGATTTCAAATAGGTGAAACAARGATAATTGGTGCAGTAAAAAAGATGGATTGAAAAAAAAAATGACCCTCACTAAATCTGATAGACTTCATAGTGTAATCTAGAGAAGTGAAAAGGAACCGAAATAAGAACTTATAATCAATGTTAAGAGTATTACCTCTGCATATGTTTGAATAGCAGCTTTCCGGAAGGCTGGATTGGAGAGACGCCGTTGGCGTTTCCAAATGTCGCCATCACTAACCAGCAAACCGTTCCCAGCAAGGCTGCTCCCTGGGAAAAAGGCTGTTCCTGCCTATCACAATACTTACATATATCAATCTCAATCTGGTCAATTCAAATTGATTAGGAAGAGTGAAAGTAGAGCACTGATGTTGGAAAGTACATGTCAAGCCGCAATAGACGCAAAAAATGAGATTGTCACAATGAGGTTGTAATTTCGCATTACTAGACATAACCTCAATGGTTTAGGTTAATGATCACATATACAATCAAGGGTTAAAAAAGAAAACACCATAAAAAAAAGACGGACAAAGTTATGAGATATATCCATGCTCTCCATATCCAATGTTTGGTTGCTGCAACTATAAAAATGAGTTCCATCGTGATTATTCAAGGATGTTTCCCTGATAGATAGTCAGTGATGGCCAATGCAAGGGACGACAACAAAGCCTGAAACTAGAACTAATATAATCCTTCCAAGGCGCTTGCCCACCCGACCAAGGAGCACCAATTCGCTCACTGTGTTGTGTTATGCCCATTAGCAAGATGGAAGTTAACTAACCGATTGTGTCATGCACTTGCAAGGTGATCAACGGAGAGTTAGGTTTTCGAGTTGGCTAACTATTGCTACTTGCTTGGTATATGCAGATTCAAATCATTGGAATAGGCATGATTGATTTACTTGTCCAAATCAGGGACATGCTCCAGAGCGATGTCGCCATCAGGGCCAGGCGGAAACCCCTGAGGCAAAGGCTGCATCACTTGCTGCATTGCTGTTTGCGTGCGGGATAGAGACTCAGACGCGCGTTGCAAGCAACACGAGGCCAGGGTGGTCATCAGCTCCAAATTCACAATCGCCCCCATTGTGCAACGATTTGAACGTAGGATTTGGTTTCAGCACCGATTGGTAAGGAAGAACGATTGGTTGCATCGCTGGGAATCTATCCTCGGCGCATGATGCTGCGCAGTACTTAGTACCTGGGGAATTGTCGCCGCTGAAATGCTTGAAATGTTTGCAATCCTTGCAATGCTTGCACTGCTTGCAATCCTTTCAATGCTTGGAATGTTGAAGGCGCCAGAGAATCGGACTTTTTGTAAGGAAAACTACTGTAGTCCACCTGTGGAACTCAGGAACACCTTCGAAAATGGCGATGACGACGGCGTCACGTTCCTGGGGGCTGAGCTCAAGAGATGATGATCCGCCTTTTCTGAGGGGTCAAACTTTCTTTTGGATAWAAAAGATAAAGATAACTTTATTTTTGTCTTGAAAATAAGTTTGAAGYTAGTCCATATTGGTTTCATATTTTGTTATCTTCTTGTAGAATYTGTTATGAATTTTTGAAGGTGAGGTTTTTGGTTTACAAAATTCTTATRATGTTCATTGTTGAATAAATTGTTGAATATGTTGAAGTATCCAATAATACCTTGTGTTAGAAATTTGTCCAATAGAATTTTAACTCATACCATCTCATTTGTAAAGGGAGTGTCCATGAAGCAATACTTTAATCTTGTTCTTGATTGACTTCTAAATCTAGCCATTGTTCATTTGTTTTGTGTATAAAACTATTTTGAACCCAAAAGAACTTTATATTGATTGGAAAGAAGATCAAGAGTGTGCTTGAAAGAAAAATTGAAGTTGTTTAGAATCTATTTTGATTTTGTCCTTTCTTTTTGAGTCTAGAAGAATTTTTATAAAGTTTTTGAATTTTTTGGTTTAAGGAATATTCATTTGTAATGTTTATTATTGATATGTTGAAGTATCTAATATTACTCTATGAGGTAGATTTGCCTATAGGACCCTTTAGATTTGTCTAATAGCTTTAATAAACACATTTACAAAAAGTAGTGTTTCTAGATCAACACTTGTTCTTGAATGGGCTCTAGTATTGCCCATCTACAATTTGTTTTGCATATATAGTTTTCTCCTAGGGGCCATGACTAAACACTCTTAACCAATTATAACAAAGGTCTCTTTGGTGAAGAATGAAATTGAGCTAGATGTAACTTGTTGGTCTTCATTATTGGCTTAACCCTATAGGAACTAGGGATGGTCTAAATTTTCAAAATTGTAAAGATGTATGATAAAATGCAACTTAAAAGAATAAGATGATGACAAATAACAATTGTAAAATATGATCTACAATAGCTAGATCATATCCATAAGGATAAATCAAGAATACTACACTAACCAATATATTTCAATAAACTTTGAAGCCAAAAAATAAAAATTTATTTTAGATTGATTGTTTATCATTTCTACAAGGATTTTTTCCACGAAGTTAAAACTGTTAAGTTCTAATCATAGTGATCATTGAAGCTTTTTAGTTTTACTCTTTCGTTCAAATTATTTTTAAAGCATCACTTATTGAATTGAAATGGTTATTTTTTGAGCATTAGATGTTTTTTGGACCGTCTAGAAGACTGCGAGTTCCCAGGCTGTGGGAACACATTGGGAACTCTGGAACTCTGCCACATAGACAGTCTGACGTGGCACAGAGACTGCCACGTCAGATAATACTAATTAATTATTTAAAAAAATTGAATTTTTTTTTTTATAAAAATCAGTTTTCAGTTTCTTTACACTTTCTAAGAATTCTGAATTTCTTTTTTTTTTTTTTTTTGAAATTCAAAATTTCAGACCAGTGGTTGCTGGTTCCCTGTGCAGGGAACAGTTTCAAGGAACAGCCCCAAAACAGGCTCTTACGGGGCTGAAAAAACATCTAATGGGCTAGACCTACAGGTACCTACTAAATAATTCAATATTTGCAAAACTAATTCTTTAGAATGTATATAGTATAAATGTTAAAGAATTAATAGAAGAATCTTTAATGGATGAGAAAACAATTTATGTATGCTTAAGATGTGCTTGAATTAACTCCAAAGGAGCATACTTTGGGCTTTTTGAAAACTTGGACAGCCTCTATTGACTTCATAATTTGATATGTTTGTATGAAATTTTTAGGATGGACACTTCTCATCATAAACTATGTGTAAAGCTTTGTTTCATGCCATTTCAAAAAATACGGCAAAAGTTACGAGGATTTATTCAATTTCAATGTCAAATCAGGCAACAAATGTATATTTATGGCAAATTTCATTAAATTGGCGGTATTCAATGTGCCATTTTCAAACCGTGCGGTTTGAACTATAAAGTCAAATCTAGGACGGGTATAGATTTTCAACCATCTATGACTTTTGTAGATGTCAAAAATTTATGACATATTTAGATTTGAGACCGCACGATATGAAGCATCTAGGATTAATATAGATTTCAGAAATATATGATAGGTATAGATTACAAAAATCTATGATAGGTTTAGATTTCAGTCTACGTGGTCTCAATTGTAAATAGTGCCAAAATAACGGAATACCGCCAATTTAATGAAATTTTTCATATTCAACAATATATATATATACATACATATTGCATTTAGATTTGAAGTCCTCCAATATTTTGTTCAAATTCAAAATATGAGCAAAACAAATATGAAGAATTTTACAAGTCAAAATGGTTGATTTTGGGTTGTCATGAACAAAGAAAAGGAGTGCAACATATTCTAACATGGCTATGAATGTGGATACCCCAAGATGTATGACTCCAAAGGTGATGAGAGTTGGTGATGTACTAAATGATGTTGATATAGAAGGAGAAGTGACACTCAATCAACCATTCAAAATTGACATTGATAGTTTTTTCATGGTGCATTTTGAAATTTTGATGAGAGGTGCTATTTTCAAGCATGAGTCATAGTGAAGCAAAAAAAGGTGGTATTAACTTCGGAAGGACCAAGTTGTATTTTTGGCAACATTGCAATTTCGGGTAGCTAACTACAAATGGAATTCTTTTTCTATTTCTTTGGAAATTTTCATACAATATGTGGACAAGGTTTTTCTTTTAAGGCCTAACAATTTTTATAACTTTTGACTACATAGTTAAGATATCGTATGATACATAGTTTTTTTTCCATTTGGATACTCCAAGCAGATAAAAAAATCATTAAAAAAACAATCGAAATTGATTTTTTAGGTTTATATATATATGAAAAGCTTTTAATCATTCCATTTTGATTAATGAGATGAAAGTTATGAGGAATATGAGTTTGCGGGCAATTACGGATTCTCTACTCTAAAATAAACTTTGAAGTCCTTTCTTTAAATTAAATCTCAAGATTTTTTGAAAAAAATAAAATAACAAGATGCATGTATATTTCTTAATATAACATTACAACCATTGGGATTGGCATTTTCCATAAATAAGTTCTTAACACTTTAGTTTTAGGATCATTCTCTACTTTTTATTTACTTTCTTTTTTCCTTTATGATGTGGAATTCCAAATGATTTAAAATATTTCATGCATATAGGCAACTTGCCTTGAAGAATGCATCCAAAGAAGCTCCACCAATATGGACATTTTGTCATACAAATGTGGCCTTGTGAATTGCAGTTGCTATGTTTTGAGGGCTACAAAAAGGATTTTTGTCAAATGGAATGCTAATATCTTGCAATCTACATAGTGGAAATTTAAAAAAAATTCACATCTTTTCAAATCAACATACTATAAGATCCTACGATTAACTATGTCCGAAAATGTTTATTTTCTTCTAAAATTTGGTATTTATAACTAAAACTTGTAGTTTTGGAACAATTTTGGTGAAAATCTAGTCTAAAAACTTTAGGGGTTAAGTGGTGATTTTCCTCCATTACCAAAAGAATGTCATGGTGGGTCGAGGACTTTGATCAAGTCTTGTTGAAGTGGTGAAGTGAATATGCAACCAAGTTTTGGCAATATCTATGAAAAATTGAGACATCTGAAATAAGCACATTTATTGTCATAATTAAGGTAGGCACCCCCAAAATGGCACTTGACCTTAAAGCACCATCTTCACAATGTGTACATTTCCAAAACCATCTATGTACCTATGTGGAAGAAACGCTTTTAGAAACAAACTTTGACCCTCCATAACTTTTGCATATTGTATCCAAATGGTGTGTTCTTTGGTGCATTGGAACCTCCTTTCACTTGCCAACAAGACAATATGAAAATCTGACCAGCCTAATAATAGTAAATAGGCACAGTATCAATTTCTAGCGGTTTTGATTGTACCCACCTTATGTGCTTCTCCGTTGAACATAAAATCTACTGCCTTTTATTTTTTTAGTTTCTTGCAAAGTAGAACTCTAGAAGGAGATGAATTGYTGATTCTCATTAATAGGCTATCTACGGTCAATTTCATTATATTGGYGCCATTCTAGCGCCAAAAATGGCGGTATCTGTGCCATTTTGATGAATTGTTGTGCCAATTTTAATGGAATGTCGTGCAATTTCTAACATATTTCATGCCATTGTAATGGAATGGGCGCCATTCTAATGAAATGGCCCACCATTTTAAGTCACTACTAGAAAACAACGTCCAAATTTGGGTACTACATTGACCATATTAACATGTAGGTGTTAACTTATGAAACTGTTCAACAAAAACACAACATAAATGTGTTGATTTGGGTACCTCTTTTATGTTGATTTGGACAGTATATATTTTTTGTCAAAGAAAGCTGACTTTTTTTACATGGAATGGCTAATGACTTACCAAAATTCCCAAGGCTTGATCTTGTAAGAATTTGCTCTAATTTAAACAAATAGACAACATTTTATAGGTTATTAAATTGTTTCAATTTTTTTTTAAATTTGTGACTTAGCAAATTTAAACTAGACATTTTAGAAATCACATAGGAATAAAAACACAACAATACACTTGTAGAGTGAAAGATATTAATAGTATTTGATCATGAGGGTGTTAAAATTGCTTATATAATGTAAATCCTTTTGATCCTCATCTTAACTTTTTATTTAAAAACGTGGCTAGGAGTATGTTATTAAGTTAGCTCATCAAATTCCATGACCATGCTTTCTCTAACAATGCTCTAAAATTGCCATTCATAAAACAAATAAATATCTAGACCAAAAACATGTTTAGATACATCTAATTGAAGCACCTTATAGTATTTGACTTGAGAGGATGTGAAAAAAATCTCAAAATTTTTCATTGCGTACATTACAAGATACTACAAGCTTTCGAAGTGAGAAAATTCATTTTTTGACCCTAAGAAAATCAAGGAGGCTGCATTCAAGGTCACATTTGCATGAAAAAATGTCCAAAATGGTAATTCTTCTTTGTATTCATTCTTCAAGTCAAGTTTGTTATAGGCTTGAAAACTTTTGAATCATTTAAAATTGTACAACATGTAGGATAAAGATAATAAATAGAAAGAAGTAGAGAATGATTCAATAGACTAATTGTTAAGAATTATTTAAGGAATTCTAAAATGTCAATCTTGATAGTTGGAATGTTTCAATAAACAATCTACATGCTATGGATTATTTTTTTTTATATTGAAAATTGAGTAAAGCAGAAGACTTAAAAGTTTTATTTTAGAATATAATATCTTTAAAAGCCTACAAACAGTATACCTTCATAAATGTTTTGACTCATTGATTATAATGGAATGATTCATAGCTTTGCACATGTATATAAATCTGAACAACCAATTTTAAAGTTTTTTTTTTTTGGAAGGTACAAATTTTTTTAGCTGCCTAAGTTGGTGAAGTTGAGAAACAAATTACATATCATTCAATAATTTTTTCACCAAGTAGTCAAAAGTTATGAAAATTGTTTCACTTTTAAGATATTTCTCATCTTCTAATTGTGTGATAAATTCAAGGATAAAAAACAAAAATTTCATTCATATGTACTTTCCTAAAAAAATTATGTTACCCAAAGTCCCAAACCACTATGTTGATTTTGGAGAAATTAAAGGGCCCAACTTGCTTAACTCCACATAGATTTTATGGCTTTTTTATTTACATTTTTTATGAAATTATACTCTTCTCATCTTTTCTAAGATTTAGTGTATTTGAGGCTCATTTCCAAGAGCCTCAAGACCTAGGTATTGCATGGAGGGTCCAGGGATTAGTTTTAACATGCTAAGTCGGACGTGATGGGTATTGCATGGGGGGAATCCAGGGATTAGTTTTAACATGTATAGTAGCACGTGATGGGTATTGCATGGGGGGAGTCCAGGGATTAGTTTTAACATGCTAAGTGGGACGTGATGGGTATTGCATGGGGGGAGTCCAGGGATTAGTTTTAACATGCTAAGTGGGACGTGATGAGTATTGCATGGAGGGAGTCCAGGGATTAGTTCTAACATGCTAAGTGGGACGTGTTGGGTATAGCATGGGGAGGTCGGGTTTAGTAACGGGCTACTAAGGTCGGGTTCAGTATCGCCTGTCGAGGTTGGTTTCAGTGTCTTAGTTGTGGAAAATTATGACTTTTGAAATAAAACATTTTTTGGTATAACAAGATAAGGATAATTTGTAATGCTTACAAAAATACGTGTGAAATCTTTCAACCAAAAATAATATATGTCTTAAAGTCATGAGCTCTTAAAAAATGCAAGAAAAAAGACATTTGGGATATTTTATTTTAGTAGAAAATAAAGAATAAAAAAATAAATAATAAAAAATTCAGTTTTCCTTGTATTAAAATGCTCATTCTTGACCATATCTATCTTTAGGAAAAATAAATTGTGTAATTTACACTTGTGCAAGGGATTCTACACTTTGAGGACATGTGAAAGGTAGATTGTACATTATTTCATAAAATATCTATGTGAGAGTTTTCCACTTCAAAAGAAGCCCATGCGTTTCAATCTACAACTTCAAATTTTCATTTTCGGGTCAAAAACAGGACCAACACCTCTAAATGACCATAGTACGCATCCAATTGGAGATTGATTTAAAATAGGAGAATAATTTTTTTCAATGAAAATTATTTTCATGTACTTTTATTTTGAATTTCATAGAATTTGGACAAATTGTGCAAAAAGTTACAAGCACAAAAACAGTTATTAGTTGTCAAAGGGACCAAAAATAGGACAAGTATAKCTAGCAATCATGTTTGATAAGTCATTAGCCATTCCATGTAAAAAAAGTCAGCTTTCTTTGACAAAAAATATATACTGTCCAAATCAACATAAAAGAAGTACCCAAATTAACACATTTATGTTGTGTTTTTGTTGAACACTTTCATAAGTTAACAACTACATGTTAATATGGTCAATCTAGTACCCAAATCAACAAATAAGTGTTGGTTTTTTGTTGATTTGGACGATGTTTTCTAGTAGCGAAAAAGGGGTTGGAAGGACATTTTTCTAACATTTTCAGACATATAATCTGATTTTTGCTCATAACTTTTTACTGAAGTCTTCAAATGGCAAACGGATTGTTGGAGAAGAAATTTATTTTGATTTTTCAACTTTCTTAGTTTAAAGTTTTTTTAAATTGTTAGTTTACTATGCCCAATTGACCGTCAAAGCCTACTGAGTTCAACATTAACGAAATTTAAAACATATAAGTACAAACAAAATTTACATTATAAACATCAAGTTGTACTAGTTGATGTTTGTAATGGTAGATGTCATAGGTTCTTACATGGAAGGTCTTGGGATCGAACCCCAATGGCGGCATTGAAGGTAGTTGTAGTCCGTAATTTTTGCGGGTAGTGGGCACCTAAAAATTAATTCTTTTATGCTGCCTGAAATTTCTAGGCAACCAATTTTTTTTTTCATTTTTTTTTCATTTTTTTTTTTTTTGACGAAATCAACAAAGAATTCAACATTTTTTTGTTGAAAATCAACACTTTTGTGTTTAAATTAACAACAATATGAACATTTTTTTGTTGACAAATAACACAAAAGTGTCAGTATGGACATCCAAATCAACACTTTTTTGTTGAGCAATGTTCAGGTCAACATGTCCTAATTAACAAAAGAAATCAACACTTTTTTGTTGAAAATCTGTTGATTTGGACGCATATTTTCTAGTAGTGAGTGAATGCGCCATTATAACGAAATTGACCATATCTAGCTTTTGACAAGCTTGTTCCAAAGTTATCAATCCTACTCTGGAAGTATAATGGAGAGCTTTGCTTTGAAATCTCTATAGCAGCAGCAAGGAGTTATGATCACTTGTCCTTTATGGTCAAGCCGCAAGGAGCTAAGGTAGGAGGTTCTAAAATGGAGCACGTTCTAGAACCAATCAGGCTCTGGAGGTACATTTTGCACTCTCCAATGTACAAGCAGTCTACATTTGAGGAAGTGGTCGGTTTTAGAGCCCATTGAAATGCACTTTTCTGCAACTTAAAAAATTCATAACTAATTCCGCCAAGCTCCAAAAAACATGAAACGACTTGTGTTAGATGCCATTTCCACTTGTCTTTCAAAGAAAATTTACTGAAAATTATTTCAAGCAGTTTCACCTTGCCAAAATTGAGCTTTAGCCCTTAGATGAGCGCTTTATAGACCTCCTACCTTACTCCCCTCTTGGTTAAGTTGTTACTTTCACAAGATAAGGTGACTCAGGAGCACACAAAGCCTACAAAGTACTAATAAAAACGTTTCTCATGGCAAGGGATGAACGATGGAAAGATATATTGTAGCAGCAGGTATTACTTCCCGTCCATTGTGGACCAAAGTAAAGAAACAATATTTGGGTGGCTTAAACCTAAGATTGACACCTCTCGTAAAAAATCAGCACTAGCTGGTGCATAGAAGGTCTTCTTGGCTACTTCAACTCCAAACCAAGTGGCCTTGTGCACAATTGCAAAGGTACCACTTCCCAAGCAATATGGCATTTGTTTCAAATTGATGATCATGAGAGGAAAAACTCTATTTTGAGATCTTGGTGAATTGATATTTGGAGGCAATGTTGCCATTTCCAATCTTCCAAGTAGAAATGTGGCCAGTTGCCAATCTACACTGCTGGATGCATTGGATTGAATGACATTTTTCAAATCGATGATGATCTTTGCCTCATCAAGATCAACCTTCTCTTTTACAATTTGAACTTCAACTTTGCGAATTCTTGTAGCATCAAAATTTGTCATTCTCCTTTTTGATTGCCTTGCAAGAAAGATGTGGGAGCAGAACTCCAAATTCAATCCAATCGATGCAACATGCTCCAATGTATCATTTAACATCATGGCAGATTGAATCCATATTTTATTGCAACAACTTTGGATAAGCCCCTCAACCTCTTCTCCCATAGCATAGAGAAACTTGAAAATCTCTAGAAACTGCTCCATTTCTTTAGAATGAGCTAGTGAGAAGAACTCTTTGTTGATATCTTCAATGATGGAGTTCGCACTTTGAATAGCAACTTGCAATTTGATAGCAAGATATTTGCATTGTTCAAGATTGAACTTTGGCAAAGGTGAACCATGTGCTAAACACAACCTATTCACTTGCTCCATGCATCTTGATGTGAGCTTTAGATATAGCTTTGGTGTTTCCACTGAAAGGGATACACAATCAATTACCACATGCATGTCAATTCATTGTGCTAACATTGCTTGCAAAGATGATGTTTTGTTGACAAACACAAATGAAGCTCAAATGTTGAACAAGATTGGAACTTTGCAAAAATAGAAAGTAGGAGGATTACCAACTTCAATGGCCTTTCCCTTCAACAACCTTGACCAAGGTTTCATCCGAATATGGGGGTCCATGGTTTATAAAAGTCCTGGAAGTGCTCCCAAAATTTAAAGGCTCCTTGCACCTAAGTAATGTCCATTCACTTTTTCACAATGACAAGCAAAACAAGTAACAAGATTAGATAAAGGAAGAAATAGAATAGGATTGGAATGCATTACCAACAACCAAAGTACAAGTACACTCAACATCATATGACAAATTTGTGCTTTTCCATCAATCCATCAGCCCTCATTGTCATGCCTACTAGCAAAATCTTAGGATTTGCTAAACTCCATTGGAAAAGTCATTCTATCCATCATTTTGATAACTCATTGTATTCTTTTCAACATAGGCTGTGCTCAATTGATATGTGACCCAAATTTCCATTATTGGTGCTCAACACACAAATTTTGAAAAAAACTTGGAAGTGAACTTTTTTTTCTTTTGGGGGATCAAGGTTCTCTATTTCCACTTACCCGAACTTCACTTCTATTTGAAAAAAATTTGGAAGTTAACTTCTATTCACAAAGCAAAACATGAATTGGAATTGGAAAACAAAAAATGTCGCACATGAAAAGAGAAATCTCTCAAATGTTGAACAATATTAAACCTTTTCAAAACAACTAGTAGGATCATTACCAAGTTTGATGCATTTTCCCTTCAAAAACCTTGACCAAGGTTTTTTCCACAAGTGAGGACCCATAATTAAAAAATGCTTGAACTCCACCCAACACACAAAAGCTCCTTGCTCTTGAGAAGTGTCCAGAGGCTTTTTTTAACAAGGTTGTACAAATTGGGCAAAAAGACTTGGATTAGAAAGAAAGAAAGAAAAAGAAATTGAGTTGCGGACCCAACACCCAAAGAACAAGTACTATCAACCATACAAGGTTAAATCCATCAAACTAGAGACAACAAAGTTTGTGTTTTTCCATTACTCTTAAACCTCTCCATCCATTCATTCCTCCTCCATCTTTAGCCTACCACTAACAAAATGTATGATGGCATAATACAAAATCCACATATCACATCATTGTCAAAACAAAGATCTTGACAGAGATATATCTTTCTTTGAGATTCAATGCAAAAGCATACCAACATATATCACATGTACTTCTAGGTAGTTACTTAGTGCAATAAATTCAAACCACTTTATTATTTTCAACTTCTCTAAAACTACAATCTCAAAATTATTATCTTGATTTTCGTGCACATTTGCCACACTAGCCTGTCGAGGACTATAGCACAATTGTCACACATTCCTCCTATGTCCGTGACTGTGTGCTTTCATACTATGTCCGTGAATATAGCCCCCAAGGGGAAAGCTTAAAAGGGTACAATTGTAAAGGAAATGAGCACCTTCAATAACAACAAAAATCAGCACACCTTCTGTGGAAAGAAGTGAATCAATGCATCATTCTGAAAGCTCATTGTTTTCTCAATTAATAGGTGACCCTACTGACAATTATTGGTGCTCCATCTAGACAAGAACTTTGGAATTGAAACGCTGTACAACTCAGAGCCAAGCTTCTCTGCATCCACTCACCAGACCTTCTCTTCTTTTGGGGAAAACCCCCATTACTCCGTTAACCAAATTCCTGTCAATTGCTATAAGTGGCATTTGCGGGTGGATGCTCATACCTTACTGTAGAGTACAATCGTTCAAAATTAAAGAAAAACAGATTGTTTCTACAGTTTGAAGAGTGTTAAGCCAGCTTCTCAAGAATGTTACGCACTCTTTGCTGGCTGGATACACTACACTTAATAGTGAAATTAGGTTGGCCCTCTCTAATTTCTTGGCATTCCACACTATATAAATATTTATATTTATTTCTTGTTACTATATAAGAATGCACTATTGTTGAAATAGTTACTGGTGTAGTTGGAACTCATGAACCTCCATCTGTACAAAAGGAGGTATTTGTAGAAATATTTGTTAACTTTCATGGCTTGTAAAGTAACTTTCTTGGGATAAGCCAAGCTAATTGTAAATTCAACCTGATTTCACTATTTAGTGTAGAGCAAACCACAGCGTTTTTCATTCCAAAGATCCGGACCTAAGTTGCTTTTCACTGAAAATTATCTTTTGTTAGTAGAAAAATGGTCCCATGTATTGTCCTTTGTAAGTGTTTCCACTCACCCCATGTTATGTCGCTATTTTGAGGAATAGAAAGCAATGGGGTCTGCAATAGTGATAATTGAATTAGGGTCTTTATAAATAATAAGGAGTAGGTAATAATAATGAAACTTTTTTATTTTTCATTTCTACAGTAGACTTGGCAAAAGAATATCTAAACTTTTTTTAGAAGTGTTAGAGGTACTATAGCTTGTAAAAGAGTATCCAACGGAGAATCCAATCTGTGCGGGATCACTGTTGTATCTCAATTGTATCTTGTTAATTAAATTAGAGTATGAATATAGTCATTGAAGGTTGGAAGCTGAACAAAAAAGTTATAGTAATGGATTGGTGGATGATGGTATCAAACTTAGATGACTGCACTTTCACATGGAGGCTTCAATGTTCTTTAACTTTTAGGGTTGTGGCGGTACTCGGTTGCAACGAAGGGAGGATTTTCACTGGAATTTCTAAAAGCTGTTGTTTTGTAACAAAAGATTTGATGAGGGCTTTGGGCAATCAAGCTCAGGGTCCAATTATATAAGGTTAGAGTTTAGGGTTCAAGGTAGTAGAAAAAATCTTGGGATTTAGTAGTATCCAAAAGGTTTTGAATTTGGTTTGGGATTGTTGTGGACATTGGAGGCGGAGGTTGCAAATATAGAGTACTTTGGCAAGGTCAATGTTTGAGGCCCTTCGATGCTCGAGGCTTTGCAGTTTACCTGGGGAAGCAATGATATTGTGGAGTGCTTGATGTGTATTTGTTTTTGTATGCATGTGGACATGGTACTTGTTTTTGTATGTTTTATGCTTCATGCTTTGTGTTTTAAAGAGTTTTGTAGTTGGAATTACTTTGTGATTTGAAGAACTTTGTGTTTGAAGTGGTTTATGTTTCAAACTAGTTTTTGCTTGAGACTAGTTTCAATTCAAAAGTACTTCCTACTTGAATGTACTTTGTGTTTGCAAGCACTTCATGTTTGTGACTAGATTTTGAATTTCACTCCTCTTGTTTTCAACATCATTTTTTGAATGTGCAGTTTTCAATGATGAATTTCAATGTGACCCCATCAAGTGTACGAAAAAAAATTGTTGTTGTTATGTATTTATAATGAACATAGGGTACATAAAAATATCACTAAGAAAATTTTTAAAACCAAGCATAGGGTACATTAAATTATCAAAATTTAGAACATTAGGTTGATGTAGCCCTATAGAAATCCAAAAAATTTACCTACATATATAGCTTCCATGTAATAGGGGCTCGGTCACACGGTACCCATGAATATCCTACATAGTGCACTTCCCAAGGTCTAGGTGTGCCACAAAATTACAGCCCACTAAAAAATCTTCAAAGTAATAGCTCCTAGACTCCAAAGCAATAACCTCTCTAATGTAATATTTTCTAGCGAACCTAGAGGTGTTATACTATTACTACTTATGGAAGTTTTACCATATACCATCATCTAAGTACATTCAAAACCTCTCATTCAAAATAAAAAATTTGCATAATTAACCTATCCACATCCCACATTAATGCACACTTGTCACACTCAAACTATATTACAATTAATAGTGACTATAGTCACCAAGTCAATGGGAGATTAGAAGGTAATTCTAATGTATGGTAGAGGGACCCGCAACCAATCAAATAAGCAATTATGGACATGATCTAGGGTGGTGGCAGGCAAAGCAAATATTTTGAGAGATGCATTGACTAAAATGATGGAAATTGAAAAAACTTTGGTAATTTTATCTCTTGCAATGAAATTGCTATGAATTTTGATAGGCCAAAGTTGGGCTTGGCCTATAATGATCAACATCTAGAGTCATCCAATTCCAATCATTCAAGAACTACTTAACCGCCCATTGCTTCCTACTTTCTTGCTCACTTATGTGTCATGAACTTATTGGTCCAAACCTTGAAAAAATCAAAAACTCGCATTCCAAGGAGAAAATGGAAATCTATTCCAACCTTGGTGGGAAATACAACACCCTATTGATTGGTGATGGGGGCAAGGGTTAGTTATGGGGCCCCCTACCATAGAAGCAAGCAAAGGCTAGACGGCGGAGGTGAACGCTCTACCATGCAGTTGATGCACAAAGAGCGTAAACTCACGGAAGTTCTCCTCCTCCATGAGCTCAGGGCCGAGTCTCAAGTACGTGAAAGCCGCTAAGGTACGATCACTGTGTCCCGCCTTGGGTTTTCCTTGCGCAAGAATCTGCTCATAGCCGGATCGTTGATAGCAAGGCAGTGCATTCTCACAAGCAACCTCAACGCCCTGCGCCCACACAGCTTGCAAATGCTGAACAACTGGCGATATCCAGACCATTCGTAGATTTGGGGAGACGTCCCTTCCACAATACCCCACCAGCAATCCACCATCACGCCATCCACACCCACTCTCTTCAATGCTTCAAGATCTGTTGTCATCCTCTCGGGCTCTGCCACCTGATTCTCCATGCTTATCGTCCCCAACTGCAGGCAATCCTCTCAAAACCAAAAAAATGATTAATTAAGTTAAGCACAACATGTACGCCCCCTCCTTCTCCACACAAACAAAAAAAAGAATCTTAAATTTTAGAAAAAAAGAAAGGAAAAGAAAAAAAATCTCTACATGTCAGTGTGGCAGAATGCGGAGTCAATAATCGTACCGGAAGCATAACGAAGATGGGAATGTAGGGCGTCCCTGCATAGAGACACTCTGGCTGTTCTACTTCGCCAATTGCAATCGCCATCTCTGCCTGCCTGCACCAAGAAAGTAATGAAACCACTTAAGTTTGCAATTATTTTGCAATTATTTTGCAATTTTGCAATTGGTTTTTGAAGCATCAAGAAAGAACACGAGTTCTGGTTGATGGAGAGTAACGAACATTCAAGAGCTGGCATACATTCAAGAACTTACGGTACTTGTTGATTGAAAGGACTAAGTAACAAACTTGGCTCCTACCAGACACCAACCTAGAATTGAAGTCGTACTTTGAAAAAATTCTCGTGCAGAAGATCATACCCATTTATATGCTGATGAAAGTGGTGGTTTGATTTTATTAAACTTTCAAAATGAAAGCCGCAGCGGCTATGGGGACTCAAATTATGAATTCTATGGGACGCCAATCCTGACGGAGTTGAAAGCAAACCAAAGTAAAAGAACGCATTATATATAATTACACAAGAAAGGAAACGGAACGGAAGTGATGGTTTACTTTCGTATAAAAATAAAGTGAAAGGAACGTAAAAGAAACGGCAAGCCTCACATTCCACAACCACACTCACAATCCAATCACAAAAACAGATAGGCAAACACACACACAAACAAGCAAACAAAGAAACAGGGAAACAAACAATACCCTCCTCCAGACTCAAGTAGAAT
This sequence comes from Pleurozium schreberi, assembly GCA_006891605.1. Classification (NCBI taxonomy): domain Eukaryota; kingdom Viridiplantae; phylum Streptophyta; class Bryopsida; order Hypnales; family Hylocomiaceae; genus Pleurozium; species Pleurozium schreberi. The sequence continues at coordinate 121,665 of VACF01000656.1, forward strand.
CCCCCGAACACACCTTACGCGACAATTCTCGTTGATAGAAACAATTCAAGCGATGGTGCGCTTTCATGTACACAAAAGAATAATTAACTTCAAAGGAACCCCGCGACTCACATTCCACGCAGAACCACCGTCGCAATCCAATCACCCAAACAGACAGACAGACAGACAGACAGACAGAAAAACGAACAGGACACTCCTCCAGACTCCAGTAGATTCCCCCAACACCCTCGCCATTGTAATCCCAACACCACTGACTCCACAATTCTTGTTAACAGAAACAAAGATACCACCAAAAATAATACAAACTACTTACATTACATTGGGAGACAGTAAGCAGGTTTGACAGCACTCCAAATCCAAGACATCTGCAAAGAAATTAAGGCAACGTGCTAAACGGAGGAAACCCAATTGAAACTAAAGAAGAAAGAGACATAAATCGTCAAACTTCCGGCAAGGTGCTGAATGATAGAGATGACGTGCTTACTGCAAATGATTGTGCACAAAGTCTAGAACGATTGCAGAAAGTCTGGATTAGTTGCAGCTAGAAAGCCTAGTCCTCCGTAATAATTTATACGTAGCAAGCAAGCAATTCTCTCCAGCTTCTATCCAAGCTCCCGTTTCACTATCGATCTCCTTCAACTTGATTCTCTTTCGAACCAGGGACACAGGTCTGTTAAGTACTGAGTCTATCTTTCGACGAGCATTGCACCGTCATCGACGCTTCGATTCTCGACACAAATTTCGATGGGAAGCAAGCATGTGCACAGTGCTCTGAAAGCTAAGACGACCCCACGAGTCTCCAAATCTTGGATGTCTGAAAACGGGGACTCCGAGCCAAAGAATCGAAGTGTTAAGTAAATCAAGTGCTCAACCAATCCTTTCCAAATGCGAAGCTAAACGCGAAACCGATTCTACTGTGAAGTAGAATGACCCCGAAAGTGACGGTGGATCTATGAAATTTTGCCTGCCGAAAAGCTACAGTACCGAAAAGCAAACTTGAGGTGCTCTCACAGTCTCCCATTTTTTGTTTGTTTGTTTGTTTTCGGTACAGAACTTCTGTAAGATACAGAAGGGACGGAAGCCAACGCCTTTTTTCGTTGCTCAGATTTTGATCACAGTAACTGATGACTGAGTGATTCTCACCTCTCAGCCAGGTTCAATGAAGGTTGATGAAGCCGCCTACTTTTCTCGTGCACTTCTGAGTGGACTCTGTCTGCGTGTCTGCCTCTCTTGGTGGTTTGGAGAAGCTGGAATGGACGGCTACTGTTCGGCCATGGCTACTGGGGAAGTGATTTTCCTGAAATAGAAAAAACTTTTTGCGCTACGGTACGGTACACTAATGGTGGTATGTACTGTAGTGTTACCTACACTAATTGATTTAAAACAGCCATAAGTTTTTACTCGTAACAATTATTTTTACCAACTATAGGTACAAAGTTTTCCCAACTACAGTACTATTAGGATCCATGTACTCCGTAAAAGTATTCATAAGTAAAAACTTATAGCATTTCTAAAATAGTTAGTATGGGTAACCGGTAACACTATTTACCATCATTAGTGTATTGTGCTGGTGCAAAAAAATTCATCTAGAATTTTGTTGTAGGTGAGTAGTAAGCCAATTGGTGGTCCTCTGGATGACTTTATTGTTAATTGTTAACCCTTTGAGGATGGACCTATCACCGTGGGGAAAGGTAGGGTGCAATATGTATTGCATGACCAAGGGGAAAAACATTGTTCACGCACCTCTTTAGCTTTGGAAAAATAGTACAAACCAATACCTAATGCTACCCATTCAAAAATTGCAAGAAGGGGAGCGTGGTACAAAACACTTTTATGTGAAAATCTTTACTATCTTCATAGAATTAGGCCTACCTAAAAATATGGAAGCAATTGAAGACACCAAATTTGACTTCCCATGATGATTGATATATGTATGGTCACTTTCACAAAATGAAAGGGTGAAAATCGTCGAGTCTCCACTCACGAGATGAGTTTTTTGTCATCCAAACAACGCAAAGCGTCCGCCGCGTCCCGGAAGGGTTAAAAAAGAGAATGCACCTTTTGATCCAATAGGAGGAGAATTTTGGTCCCTGAAGACCGCGTCCTTTACAGGTTTAATCATTGGGTGGCCCATATTAGCATCTCACCAACGTGGCATTCTGTTCCTTCGGCATAAAAGAAAATTATTGGTTGCAAAGTTGCTGTGGTGGGCTTCCTTTAACTCGAATCTCAAGAGGCTCCAATGATTTTATTTTAAAACTTTATTACTTTTTTGAAAACAAATAATTTACATGGGTTTACCCTTTGTTTTTTTTGTTTTTTTTTGTTTTCTAGGTTGAAAAGATTTTTTTGGACTGGTGTGAGAAATGTCAATTCCGTCTGTCTGTTTATTGTGGACTCTCAATGAAGGTTGGCATGAGAATTGGGGCTGAGCTGAGCTCATTGGAAATTTGGATGATGCCCACATACATGATGTGGGCCTTTTCACCATGTTGGGCAAAATGAGGAACACATGCAAAAATGTGCCCCCTTATTATTTTACAGTGGTTAAAGCCTAAAAAAGGGCCAAGGCACATTTCAAAATCTCATGAACATCCGACCCAAAGTGACTTTGTGCACAATTATCTATCCTCAGAACCCTCCCCGCAAATGTACGGGGAAATTCCTGGGAGTGGTTTACGGTTAGACTGGTTTAGGTTAGTTTTTCACTTTCCTTGAACTATTGGTTGAATACTTAAATATTAAGATTATTTGTGGAAAATTGATAAATATATACCTTGTATAATGGAGACATATCTAGTAGTATAAATTTTATTCATTCTATTCTAATGGGTAAAGTAAACAATATGAGAATTCTTTTTTTTACATGTAGTTATAAAATGTCCACCACCCCTCTAAATTTCTATAATTTTTTTCTTAAGTCTAACTTGCACAGTTTTTGGAAAATGAAAAAGCGTATGGGATTTTAGCTTGTCAGTTTTCTGCAATGTTATCACCATTGGGATTGGCTTCTTTCAATTTCAAATCAGATTTATTAGAAATTGTTTTTTTCTATTATTTTATATGTTTATGGGTGATTGCAAAAAAAACACTTGTCCTATTTCTTGTCCCTTTGCCCTTGGATGAGTGATTTTTTGCTCATAGCTTTTGTATTGTTTGTCTATTTTGTGTGAAATTTGGAATGCACTTGCATGCAATAGTTGAAGACATTGAGTAATTTTAAATTTACAAAAAAAATTAGTTTATATTTATTAACCAGACTCCAATTGGGTGTCTATCTAACTATCTTGGCCATTTTGGGGGGTTTTAATCCTATTTTTGATCCAAAAATCCGAATTCAAGTCATAAATTGGACCTATTAGAGGTCTACTAACATTAAAAGGATTGTTAATGAGTTTTTATGAAAATAGCAACATGTTAGTTGCACACATGTGGCAAAGTGAACTTCTTTAGAGCAAAGGCTAGAAGAGAGAAATTTTTTCCTATAGGGATTCTTTTGTGCAATGTGAGCACAATCTTCTCTAGCAAAATTGGCTTTCTTATAGAAATTTTTTAAGAAGTTTTTGAACTACTAAAACTGAAAAGGTCCTCAAACCCCATTTCTGCTATTTTTTTCTCCCAATGCCTTTTGTTGTATTCAGCAGCAATCTGTAACAGTGCATAGTATTGAATCAACATTTTAGATATGCAAAAGTGTTGTTGGCAATTGAAATAGTGCTAGTAGCAGTACATAGCAGTGCCAATCTTATGGAAAAAAACTATGCTTTTGAATCCAAAACGTGAAGTGTTCCTTGCAATCACCCCTATCCATGTTATGATTTTTTTAAAGGATAGAAACAAATTTTTTTTCTTGATATTTTTCCTGAACATTTACTACTCAATTTTCTAATATAATACCAAATTCCTTAGGTAGTGGAAGACAAACGTTTCTTTATTGAAAATTTCATAGTTGAAACTTATAACTTATAGGATTCATTTTTGAATACAATTTTCACAATTGTCTGACAGGGTTAAGTTTTCTTGCTAGAATAATCTTACAGTTGGGAACTTGGTATTATTGTATTTCAATCCCATCTTAGAGCTATTAACAATTTAGTATTTTTTTCAATCTTGGAACTACTTCCACTTAACAATTTTTTAAAGAATGAAAATCAAGTGCGAGTTTTTTGAAATTTTTTTCCTAGGACTTTCAACTCAATTCAACACAAAAAGTTATAAATTCAAGGTTCTCAATGCAGACATTTCCCATCTGAAATTGCACACTAGAGTTTTACAAAAAAAAATTCACTTTTCAGTGCTAATATTTTCCAATCTATGTGGTCAAACGTCATGAAATTTTCACCACATGATCTCAGACAAGTTAAGTAGAAGATCCTACTGTTAGATTTTAAAGAAAGTGATGTTTTTATGGACAAATGCAATAGAAATGGCAGTTTTGAGTGCTTTTTGACAAAAAATAATGGCTTTAGTCTTTTGGGGGTTAAGTAGGCCAAGTGTCCGTTTATTGACTCGCGATTGTTAAGAGAAGATTTGCATTGAGAGAGGCTCTTTGCATAATATTTTTACAAATGAGGCAAGTGACTCATTTGCATCCTTAAACACGGGGCCCTTATAGTGGATAAAATTGTCTTCTAATGGCTCCTTAGCCAACTTTAATCCTTAAATTAATTGATTAGTTCTTCATAAGTATCTAGAAGAACATGATACTTTCCTAGCATGGGGAGGACCATTCACTATAAAAAAAAACTCACGTTTTAGGTCACTAGCCCTAATTTCTTATGACAGATTTTGATGTCAATGTTAACAACTCAAATTTTTTATGTCAACAAAAATAACCAATGTAACATCAATGTTGACATAAAAACATTGGATTGTTGACATTGATATTAAATTGGACATTTTTGTTGACACAAAATTTTTGAGTTGTCAACATTGACATCACCTAAAATATGTCATAAAAAATTAGGGCTCGTTACCTAAAACGCAGGTTTCTTACAGTGATTGTCTAGTCAAACAATGTTATTTGAAGAAATTTTAAACAAGGGTGATTGCAAGAAACACTTGTCCTATTTTTTGTACCCTTGCCCTTTGCTAGGTAATTTTTTGCTCATAACTTTTGCATTGTTTGTTTGCTTGGTATGAATTCAAATTTGGAATGAAGGTAGTTGCAGACATGTAATAATTTTAATTTTTTTTAAATTAATATATTATTTTTAACCTGCTTCCAATTGGAGGTCTACCTTGGTCCTTTTGAGGGGCTTTAGTCCTACATCCGATCCAAAAATGCAAATTTGAAGCCACAAATTGGACATGTTGGAGGTCTACTAACATTAAAAGGATTGATGATGAGTTTTTATGAAAATAGCAACATGTTTGTTGCACACATGTGGTCAAAGAGCCCTTTGTACAAAGGCAATAAATAGCAAAAAAATTCCTACATGAATTTTTTGGTGCAATGCGAGAGCAATCTTGTCTAATAAAATGAGATTTTTTGTAGCTATTTTTTTAGATTTTTTGAATTACTAAGAATGAAAAGATCCACAAAACCCTTTTCTGCTATTTTTTGCTTCTAGTGGCTTTTGCAGTATGCCGCAGCAGTCTATAATACTACATAGTAATGAATCGACAATTTAGATCTACACGCGCCTCAAATTGACGGTTTAGATTAAAAATCTCACCGCTGACACACAACTTAGTACTACCACTACTATGGCCAAAAACTATGTTTTTGAGCCAGAAACGTGAAGTCTTTTTTGCAATCACCCACAAGGACTTTGACCTTGTAAAGACAATGCAAACCATAGTAGTCTGATGATTGATAGAGAAAACTTCTATGTAAGACAAAACGTGAGACAAAAGCACATATATTAATCATTGGAATTTTTCTATGAAAAGAAAAATGTCACGCATATTAGTTTCACCTCCTATGAATGTTCTTCGATCTCTTCAATCTTAAAAGGGTGGATTGGTGACCATGGAAATCATTCATTTTGCCATAGGAATCACTAGTTTAAAATAATCCCAAAGTCCTCATTGTTAGTCAAAGTATTGTAAAAGATCTCTCCTTTCCACACGAAGTTTTGAGGATGAATAGTTGTACTTTTGTCTTAGAGAGATTGATTGATTCTCTTGTCATCCAATGTTCAAGGTTAAGCAAATGATTCACACACTACCCCAAATTGGGTGATTTCCACAGTGACTAGCCCATCCTTTTAGGATTAAATGAAAGACGAGTGACTACTAAATTTGTAGTGACAAAGCCTCTTGTAAGGTAGGCACCCAAAAATGGCACTTGACCTTAAACCACCATCTTTAGACTATGTACATCTCCAAAACCAATTATGTACCTATGAGGAAGAAACGCTTTTAGAAACAATCTTTGACCCTCCATAATTTTTGCATACTATATCCAAATGGTGTGTTCTTTGGTGCATTGGAACCTCCTTTCCTTTCACTTGTCAACAAAACAATATGAAATTCTGAACAACCTCGTAATAGTCTTGAACTAGACACAGTACCAATTTGTGGCACTTTTGAATGTACCCACCTTTATTAGTGTTTCTCATTGATGCTCGGCAAATTGATAAGGACCAGTGCTTTCTCCTCTGCATTTTTTATTTTGTTTTTATTGGGTAACTGAAGCTGAAAATGCGGACRCAGAATGTCGGATGCTCTACAGTGCACAGAAATGAGTAGAATGGGCAGAATATAAATTATTTCAGATGAAAGTCTGATATCGTAATGTAAGTACACCTAAAAGTGACACTTGTTTGGAAAGTGGTGATCTTCATGGGCTTTGGAGAAACAAATTGTTATGGCTTGTTAGGAAATGAAGCCAGATGCCACCAAAATTAGTTTCATATTTTTCGTGCTTGTACGAATATAATATAAATTTTTGAAAACAACTATGTAGATGCACCTATTGTGGACACTAGACTAACAGCAAAATGGGCAGGGAAACATCCAAAAGCAACACTCTCTAAGCTTGGATCACACAAGGGTGATTGGCCACTTCTTGGAAGAGTGACAACTTCTTGGAACCCCACCTGTCTACTTTGGGTCCACTTGTGCTTGGATTTAGGCCGTTTTTTAGGTGTCAGAAAACCTCTAGTATTACTTTTGGGTGTAACTACCTTATCACGTTTTTGTTTATTTGTTTTTTTATTACGTTCAATTGATAAAATGGAGGGATTCAAGTCGTTTCCCAAAACAATCTTCAACCTACCATTAGTGTACCCTGTGCCGTTACCAGTCATCAAAATAGAAATAAAAGTTATTTTCTAATTTTTCTAATTGAAAAATATATGGCCATATGCCTAGATTCCATGGAACAGAGTCCGTGCATCCCTCCTTGCCGCTTTCCAATAGTACCAAGAATGCACCCGGGGGACACACGGTGTGGGAAATCTCAATGTAACAAACAAAACAAATAAAACAAGAATGGTGTGACCATGAGGCCTTGTTATTTGTGAACAATAATATATATATATATATATATATATATATATATATATATATATATATATATATATATATATATGTATATATATATAGTAGTATTTAACCCCTAAAGTCCCAAGGCCTTTCTTCCATCAAAAAACACTAAAAAACTGTCATTTCTAAAGCAAAGAGCCAAAAAAAAATTTAAATGTTTTTTTGGCATATCTAACAGTAGGATCTTGTACTAGACTTGCACAAGAATGTGTGGAAGAAATTTCACAAACTTTGGCCGTGTAGATTGCAAGATATTTGCGTTTAAAGTGAAAGAAACAAATTTTTTTGTAGCTTGCTCAACTACATTTTTTGGCTTTGAACCTTCATAATTTATGATTTTTTCTCTATTGATTTTGAATTTCTTTTTTTATATGAGTTGAGAATCTAAGATAAAAAATTCAACAAAAACCCACTTAATATTCACTCATTAAAAATTTGTTAAATAAAAGTAGGTTCAAGATTGAAGGAAAATCTAAATTGTTAATAGTTCTAAGATGGAATTGAAATACTCCAATCACTACAAGAGAAAGGGGTGTTTTAAGTAGTGTCCTAGACATCATGTATTTTAAGTAACGTCTTTTAATTATGGTTTTAAGTAAAATTTTACTAAAAAGACTGTCCCTTTAGTAAAATTTTACTTAAAACCGTACTTAAAAGACGTTACTTAAAAGACATGATGTCTAGGACACTACTTAAAACACCCCTTTCTCTTGTAGTGAATCTTAACCGTGAGATTTTTCTAGTAAGAGATCTTAATCCTGAGAAGCTTATTTTTTTTGAAAAATTGTGGACATTGAGGTCAGAAATGACTCCTCCAAGTTATTTTTTCTAGATGATGCTCTAATTGCCCGAAATCTAAGATTGTCCATAACTTTTGCATAACAAATCCAAATGGAATGAATCAAATCTTCCCATGTAGGCGAAAATACAACTTATTTGGAAAAAAAAACTTTAAAAATTTAATTGAAGTTTTCTTAAAAGTTAATTTCTGCTCCTCAAACTGAAAAAGGGATTTTTGTGCCATAACTTTTGCTCCCAAATTCCAATTGAGATAAAAGTTATATTTTTGGAAAGCTAATGTGTTTTCCTATCTTCTCTCAAAAATTCAAGAGATTATGACATATATTGAGACCATAAGAACTTGCCCAAAATCCATTTTGTCTCCTGAGGGAATAATGTGACTTTAGAGGTTAAACAAAAGTAAATTGTGGGGAAATTGATAAAGGTGATTGCATGTTAGAAGGAAAGTATTGAAACTATTTACATTAATTGATGTTGGTAACAAATTTGTAGAACAAATTTAAGAATTAAATGTCTTATTAGAATAAATATTAATACCACAAAGATTAATGTCTCCATCTATGGCTAATAGAAACACCTCTCTCTTCAAAAGGGCTATCCAAAACAAGATCACACTAGCCAAGAGAAGGGATCCACCTAGACGGCCCCCCCTTTACCTCTATTCTGTTTTTAAGCTAGCAGCAAGTTAGACCCCACATTCCAAACATGTTGTGCAATGTGAATGTGGGTGTAGATAAAATTTGGACTTTCACAAACCAAAAGTCCATGCGGAGTGGAGTTGTCTAGCAGAGATGGCAAGGGGTATTTAATAGAGCACTGTCCCATTCCAACTTCAAAAATTCATTAGGAGTCTAAAAATATGAAAGGGAACTCGTCTCAACTTTACTAGTTTTTCAAGGTTAATTGACTAAACAATGTTTTGTAGTATGTACCTAAACCCCTTTTAAATCTGCAGTATCACTAAAAAGATGCTTTACGGATGACCCCCATAAGTATGGGCCAAGAGAATGGGGGTAGGAAATCTAAAAAACTAAGGGGTCTAAGCATGGGTACTTACACAAATGATGACTCCTGGAGAGTATCTTGAAATGTACGGAATAAAAACAGAACTAAAGCCAGCACGAAACCAATTTCGGATGAGAGACGAAATGGAAGGTGGCTGACCATCAGGGTTCAAAGGGATTCATTGAACTCCAGACTCGTAATCATCACAAATCATGAAAACCACGTAAGAGAAAAGAGTTTACTAACAAACCTGAAAGCCGAAAGGTGTTAGAGTTCGGTTGTAAGCTCCAGATCGAGCTATCCCACATGAAAATAAGTCTGAGGCATGAATCAGGAGATTGGCAGTCATGAAGGCTCCATAAGAATGTCCTCCCACCGCTATTTTGCTTCGGTCTGCAACCTACCCAACATATAGCAAGAAAATAAATAACCGTCAGGAAAGGACCATCTATATAAAGAAATTGAGGACAAAATAGTGTTAGCATTGCAAAGATCAGCCGTTTTACACGCTTTCGAAAGAATAAGCAGACTTTCACGAGTAGTCGGAACATACCCCTCGCTTGACTACTTCATCCACTGCAGCTTGTGCACTTGCTACCAGTTGCTCAACATACCTGAGCATGAATGTAGCATTAGATGGTACGAATATCCTAAGCTGAATAATCCAGGGGCTACTAAATCCCTTTCTTGGAAAAAGATCTCACTTTGGCTACAAGATATAGAAGTCCCGATAAAGACATACTACGCAACAAAATGGGCCTGAAAGTGTGTTAATCAAACCTTTCATTGGGTTCCTCGTCACCTTCGCCAATAATTGGCATGGTTGGCCCATCAAGAATTGCAAACCTGCACAACACATAAATTCTCTGTCACCACTGAAATACTACATCAGCTTTAATTATCCCTTTTGAGAACAAAACTGCATTAAAAGTCGTTTCTTGACTAATTAAAATTCGAGTATCAAGATATGAGGGTGCAAAGCTGAGCACGCACCTAACCCTTTCTATTGATCGCAAAATACTAAAATATATAATTGAATACGATACTCCAAAGACACATAACCATAACCTCTAGATTATATTTGASGATTCCTCACCCTCTAGCCAACCATAAAAGCGGAGAAGTAGACCCTATGCCGGCAAAAGCGAATGGTGAACCCCTCATTTGGCTCGCATTATCTTTGCTTTTGAACTCTCGAGGATAGGCCCACATTAGAGTCGGAACTGGTCCGTTTTTAGCCGGATCATAACCAGGTGGTGTGTACAAAGTTGCAGTCAGCTGGACACCATCCGATCTTGCATACCGTATTATCTCCTTCTTTAGATCCTTTAACTGGGGATAAGGGTGAGGAAAATTGGTGATTTGTGTCTCCCTTTTCTCGGGCCAACATACAATGTAGTACTGCGGGGGCTCCGTTTGAGACTCTCTTGAGATGACAATYTTGAGACTGTCAAGTGTCAGATCTTGATCCCCTTTCGGAGCCATCAAAACAGCCATGTTTTCGTAATACTTCTCTTTCACGCTCTGCCAGATACGCTCCTTCTCTCCTGTCTCTCTGCATTGAATGCATGTTAGATTTTCAATGCAGGTTCGTCACTTCAGTATAGGCGCCGAAATTGAAGCACAAAGGCGCCGCTGACACAAAAAAAGTAGCTGATTTCATATTGCAAATAACTGATTCTATAGAGCAACTGGTTTGGGTTTTAAAAAACGAACATTACCAGGGTATTCAAGATTTCTTTAGACATGCAATTCTTGGGCTCACTAAGAAGAGTAACACAGAGCTATCAAGCATGGTTATGAATATGATAACGGGAATGGAAATTGATAAGATCCTTACAKGTCAAGGAGGTCCAAGAATGGAATGTTTCCAGCAGGAGTTGCACCATAGCCATCCAGTAGTAAACACTTCTTGCCAGCCGAGTTCCTAAATTGAGCTACCACGTACGTTCCTAAACTTGACTGGCGCTTGACTGGYGAGCCAGGGTCTCCATAAACATCCTCAGAAGATCGTTCAAACAATAGACGTTTTCTCTGATCTGGGTTGCCAGGGCTCACAATCCAAGTGCGAGTCTTTCGAGTCTTGTACCAATAATCGTAGAGCAACGCAAGATTTTCATCACCCCAATAAACGCCTCTGTACAGGTGAACCTCGCCATAAGGTATAACAGTTAGAATGAGAGATCATCTTATACACACGAATCGGTAAAAAAACATATCTCAAAGGCCGCGAATCCTATGCAGAGATGAAACACACCCAAACTAAAGAGTAGTATATGCGTACAAAAACAGAGCAAAAACCTGCATACCACCGATTAATCTCGCAACACTGAAGATTGAGCATGAAAGCATTTCTTTCAAATCGCAGAAATTCCCCGTTATAGAGAATATTGACCCTAACGACGAACTCCTCTCGAAAAYATGTATCACTAGAGAGATCTTGCACTAAAATAACATCCAACAATTCAAACAATCTATAACCAATCAAAGTCTTTAACCCTTCTATATATTACTTAACAACTGACCCACAACAATCCAGTGAATGCAACACATGAGGATATAAAATCGTSTAAGATATTGCTACTGTGTCGAGGAAACGTACTGATAACGAAGATCTGTTCCTGCAACCACTTGAGGTGAACCACCTTCAGCCGGCTCAGTGTATACAATATCTCGAGGTGACACTTCATTTTTGGGGTCACCGCCGTCTTGTGCTTCCACCCTGGTTACAAGATCATTTTGTAAGAGAAAACATGCATCCAWAAATGCCTGTATGCAAAATTTGTCCAGATCTTCCATAAGCATAGTATCCTGAACTTCCATCACAACTTGAAAGAGGGATTACAATGTCAATGACATCGACATAATTAGCCACTGGCCAAGCAGGGTACAATTATGCGACGGAGTGATTATCGTCTTACCAATAYAAAGAGGCTGGCTTATCACTTCGCCAATTCACTGACCGACGGCCCTTCCTTGCACTATCGAAAGAGATTGGAATATCCTCAGCAAGTGGCAAGTCACATATKTCTTTTACAATCTCCCCATTRGGCCGCCAYACCTGAACCTTTTTAGGAAATCTACCGCTGGTTACAATGAAAGAATATGGCCGATGTAGATATTGAACGATAAGAAAATGGCCATCAGGAGAGGCATCGACATCTAAATACAAAGCTGGCGGTCCAATTCGATGTGCTTGTCCCTCCAGGGAGACGATTACTACATGCGATGTTGCATAATACTCGAACAAATTCTCATCATGAGAATCCTTCAGTAAATCCTGGTATGTTCGATTCTGCATTACTGCCTTAGCTTCATTTGATTGAATCTTTGGGCCCGCCGGGGTTAAGGGCTTCTTCGGAGGTGCACCACGAACTGGAGGGACTGTGCATGCCACAAGACTCGTATCGTCTATCCAGGAAAATCTGCAAGTAAGGCAATTGYAGAATATTCTACAGTCAATTTCAGTTTTTCGTGACGAGCAATGAMATKAAATTTAGACGGAAGAAGAAAAAGACGGAGGAAGAGAACACARAGATGTCAAAGGATTCTAACTGTTCAAGGATGGTGTTGAGCGCATATTCTGGGGCWCCAAGGAGCTGCCTCGCCTTTCCGGTTTCAACGTCCGCAACCCATAGACCAGGCAACGTCGAAGGACCGTCGCCCTGTAAGTAGCCAGTGCAAGGAACGGGTTTTCAGTTCATGAGCGTTCCTTGAGAATCAARCAGAGCTCATTAAGTGTGAATCAAACCTATAGATGGGTCGCAGCTAAACACCACGTAAGAAATTCGAACTGAGTCTGACATATCAAGCGCTGAGGACAACCTAAGAGGATGGTAGAATCGGACTTAAAATAAGTTCACATCTCAAAAACAAAAATTTCTGACTGAAAATTTCAAATTTTGGATATATTTTGATCGCAAAAATCTTTGGAACTTCAAGTAAATATTCGATTATGGAAATCCAATCCTGTATTCCAATTACAGATACTCGGCGATTCTACCCTCTTGTTGCAGCATAGGTGGCTAAAGGACCTTAATATATGCGAACAGCAGTAGAAAGCAAGACAACATTTCGTACCTGATCCGGTTCTCGAACACAGAACGCAATATGGTTGCCATCTGGTGACCTTCAGCAAACAGAGTTCATCATTAAAAGGTGAGTAAAGAAGAGCAGAAATAAACTTGTGAGTGCAGAAGATACCCCCTTCTAAGCAGAAACTATAGGAATGAAATGTAACTGAACTAGCAGAGCATGTCCGGTAACCTCACCAGCAACAGTAATTGATTCTGGAMCCTTCTGGAACTCCAGTCATAATAAGCTCCTCGCCTAGGGTATTGCTATCAAGAACCTTGCGTATSTTGATGCCTGTATAGAATGACCTGTATAAGAGCTTTGYCCCACAGACATCAAGAAACGAGACAACGAAGACATTCAAGCTCATAAAGAAACTATTTTCAGCTAAAATCATAGGTCTAGGAACGTATAAAGAGGGAAATATCGATGCTGACAGCTTTGCCAAAATAAAATGAAGAAATACACTTACATCCGGCTCCTCATATTGTACTCGGGATCGATGCGCATCCCAGCCAGCTTTAACTCTGGCCTTGCAATATCCGACAGCGGTGGTAACGACCGTCGCTGCAAGTACAGAATGTGCTTTTTGGTCGGAGAAAAAGAGAGGCTCGGAGTTGGAGGTGCATCAACAATTACCCTGATGTCCTCTGATGGAATCTGATACCCATTCTCTGCTCCTTGTACTAAACAAACATGAGACAAAAATTTCAGCATTGTAGGATGGTGCGTGRACTCCAAGTGCTTCCTTAGAGAAACAAGTATAATCCAAAAGAGAAACAAGTTCACACCGATGACAAAACGTCATTGATCCTCCCAAATGTYGAGAAACAGTAGAAAAACATGAAAAGAGCTTCTCACAGAAAAAAACTTCCACACTACCGGTAAAACAAATCCTCATTGACGTACATCTAAAAAGACTTCAATTAGGAATGTGATCTAGCAATGCATCACAACTAGCTCCACACAATGAGCCAAAATTGACTGTAGAAATGCATAAGTCCCAAGACACAAGGTAGCCATGATGACGAAAATGCAAAAATTCTTCATCAGCTAATTGTCAGTGCACGAAATTAATAATGATTCATAGAGTACTCCCTACTTGCAGCATCTCATACCCGATCCACTTGAGATGCCTGAATGAGATCTGCGCAATGGCACCATTCTCTCTCTTTTTCCTTTTTTTTTTCTGCTTCTTCGATTTCTTTTCTGCCTCATTTTTGGCACTCACACTCACATGCATGATGAAACGATTTCTTCGTTGATAAATCTACTCTTCACTATCCAGTCGAATCTGCAGAACTGGCGAATCCAACTGATTTGATTCCATACAGACACGAACATGAATGAAAAGGAATATCGACACGTTTTCTCTATGACGCAGATTCCTGTGGATTGCTTACTCTCGTGAAGGCATTACGGATGCTACCAAAAATAAAAGATGGCAGAAAAAGGTGTGTGCACTATACCATGTGTACGCCCTCACATTCAATGAATTTTCAACAAATTACAATAAGTCGATGGCTAGACTCAACAAGGAACGAACTCAACGATGCGTGCACTTTCAACTCTTCGAAGTGCCTTAATGTCTCCTAAGAAAAATCTGGTAAGCTAGAGAGGCCATCCGGAATTCAAACTGTATGTCTGGCTTCCATTACAGGAGCGATTAAAAGTTGAAATCAGGCCAGAAGTAGCCTGTGATCCTATTTCGTATAAATTTTAGAAGTAAAATCCACTTGCTGGTTCTATTAGGGCAGACAAGAAGAACTCCAAATTCTGTACATTGTCAATAATGCCAATGCTCACACAACCCTATTGCAAATCCGTCCCTATCAGTACCTCATTCGGCTACAAATCATAAGAAAGCTGACGTAAAAGCGAACAAATGTCTATCGTTTTAAACAAATTGATCGAACATACACGTTACGAACTTCTTCATTCCAATTTGTGATGTTCTTCTTCACACACTCTTCGCTTGTACAAAAATTCTGCATTGCTGTAGATTTTTTGAAAAGAGTTACTGCGAATCAACAAAGCAATGCCCGCTGGACGACAACATACATATTGAAACACGTTCATTCACGCAGCAAGAATTGCATAGATCGCKCCAACCTTATATATTAATACTCAAAAGAGAAAACATTTTCTAATGAGAATGTCTACAACAATTTCGATGGGAAAAAATTACGCACTGTTTGCATGGTTCGTTCCCCCTGTAGCAGCTCCTGTTGCAGACTCCATCCTTGCTACAGGAGCCAAACTCTGGACAGAGTGAATTCCCATAACTCTGCTTACAAACGAGMAAAAATCTTATGTTTCAATCCAAGATMGAACACCTCAAGTCRAACCTGCGTATTCTGTTCAAACAAACCACATCAAACGGTCAATTCAATTTAAAAATAGCGCTCCTTCTATCAACTCCCGACTCCAAACTGCRCAAAATCGATTCGGTGGAAAAAACAAAATCTTAAACAGAAACGCGAACAAGAGCAATCACCTAAAACACAACAAGGATTTTTTTTCTCCCTCAACCACTGGCATCTCAACAAAYCAACATCTCAACAATTCAGGTGCTACAGAGAGTGATCTTCCATCGCTTCCTCAATGTCAAAAGATCAAACTACACAAGGCTTAAAAACAAGAAAACTCCAAGGCTCAAACCTCAAGAAACAAACAAACAAACTCACATCCAAACGACGCCAAAACCTCTAARATGCGTGTCACAACAAAACTCTGAAACTTCTTCTCTATATAGTCACACCAAAACACAAGCCTCACATTCCACGCAACCGAAAATAACACTCCAAATTCCACAAATTCCGCAAACCGCGATGCTCGTCCGATCGCATCGACTCCTCAACCAAAAAAGATGCTCAGTTGCTCACAAGAATCGAAACTTGGATAAGATCGATCCAGATTACTTCACGCATCTGAATTTCTTCACGCACCTGGATTTCTTCCAACGCGTCTGGGGGTGTAAGAGATTCCTGCACCACAARAGATGATCCCTTTGTCTCCTCGAGCAAGCCTCCTTTGTCGACGAATGCTTGCTCAGCTAAACTGACCTATGTCGACACCGACGACGGCAGTTTTTTCGTCGGACTATCCAACGAACGAAGATGAGGCGGGGAGTTGCGAGGAAGCTTCCTCGCGTATACAAAGTCAAGTTTCCTTTACCATTACCGTGTAAAAATAGAGTATTGTTAGAGGTTCTCCGACAGAAAATTTCGTTGCCTCTCCTTGACCGAATTGCAGACATTATACACATTATATTGGTAATGGTTACCAGTGAGGCAGGGGTCCCTTTTCCAACAGTGAACAAAACTGTCTTATATGGCTCTTACAATGAACTTATATGGCTCCTACAGTGAACAAAATTGTTTTATATGGAACCTCAATCAACCTCAATCCTTGAATTATATAAAAAGTCTATTCCAGGCATCCAAGGAGGCATAACACCTTGGGGAAGACCATTGCCTAGTTATACTATGCCAATGCACTGAAAAGATGGCTCCCATCCCCCCGGGCATTTATTGATGAAAATTAAAATAGTCCCCCCCCTCCCCGAATACCCCCTGAATATGTATACCAAATACCCCCCAAATACCCCCCAAATACCCCCCAAATACCCCCCAAATACCCCCCAAATATCCCCCAAAGAGAATCTAATTAAAGTTAAGAAACATATAATTATACAAAGACCTTGTCTACAATGTAGCACCAATACCCTTGTCTCATGAATTTACAAAAATACATTTTACCCACTCTTTGACTATCAAAGTCATTTATACATACTAACTAATTAGGTGGTGGCCAACACATTTACTCAAAAGTAATATAACTAATTTACAACCACATTGTAAGGGAAGCCAACTTCACAATGGAGAATTTGAACAAGTCACAAGAAAAGCTATAGTTGTGAACCTAATAAAATGCCTTCTAGGATTCTACTACAAAAATGTTTTTCAAAGAAAAATCTATTATATGCCAATCTATTATTACAATCCACACCACACCTTCATGCTCAACAAAATAAAATCCAGAGATCTTCCTACAAAGTAGCTTGACTCATGAATATGTACAAATGAAAAGCAAGTAAGGTAGGGGGTTGGTGACCAAGTCAATTGACTTGCTCATGAGCATATGTAAATGGGCCAAGAGTCAGAGCCRATGAGGCCACCCAAATATATACCTACAGTGTTGGTCTAAATCAATTTTGCCCGGACGTTGTGCTGATATTTCTGTTATGGACGTACAGTACGTTCGCTTCTGAACCGACCTCCAAGAGCACACTAGTATTGGCACCAAACATCTGGCTCGTTGTCTAAGTGCCGTTGCATAAACTGACACCAGTGAGTTCGTACTTGAAATCCTCAAAGAATATAGTCGGCCAGGGGACAGTACCCTACCATGGTTTTCAGTTCAAATGACTCCCTCTACAACGCCGTTGAGAATCACGGAGGCTATGACTTTGGTACATGGAACCATGAAGCATCTCAATTGAATCATGAATCTCTGAGGCATAGTAGAATTGCAATACTCAATTGATAAATACTGCAAGAGCAAGTTTGATAACCACTCAAATACTAGTTAGAAACCGAGCACAACAAAAAAATGATAAGAAAGGAATACGCATATCAGCCAGCAATCGATTTGAACCTTCTCAACGCTGATGGTTAGCCGTCATCCATATTATCACTGTCACACTGTCACACTTCACCTGAGATAGCTTAGTTATGTACATTGGAACTGAGCATGATGACTTCGTCTCTATACCTGAACACTAATATATGCTGTCTAGAGTTAGTCACACAATACTGCTGAAAAACTTCTATGTGATACTATTCATGAACTTCTAATCCATAGTCTACAATAGTTGACGTCTAGCATTGGTGACAACAGTAGCGTTGTGGACATTTTGTGTGTATTCATGATTGGCGTTAGCAACACAGAATATCATTATAAGTGTACTACACAGAATCCACTTGCGCGGTAAGTACATGCATGCACTGTAAGGATAAAATGTTGGGTACCAATCGCTTACATGTCTAACGCTCTCATAAAATAAAACAAAACGGTCGGCAACGGTGACATCATTGACAAATGCCATAAACGCTTGCAGGAAACTGGTCTGACCAAGTTCTCGACAAAAACGACAAAAAAATGCCATTTTCGACAGAAAGACTATTGAAAGAGAACAAATCGACTTACAGAAATCTGTTTGTGACTATCAATTTCAAGGACTAAACGTAATAGGCAGACATATGCTGAGCACAGCAGAACGTTCAAAACATAAAACATCTCAAATGCAAACCCCAATGCAAACATGGCTCTTGCCTCATTACAAASGAATAGTGCGGTACCATCAGTACCATACAAACCAATTTAATATTCTAAGTGCTAAAAAATTAACATAAAAAATCATTCTAGGCCTCAATGCGAACATAAATCGAGGGTCATTCACAAAAATCCAACGGAGGAGTGACATTTTCCCTCCGCTCACAAATACTTTATAACTCGCAGATGAAAAGATACTCCGAGATAAGAACAATTTGTAATGCCTCTGATGGAGGACACAATATGCGTCCACTTTAACCTAAACACTAACATGGAAGTCAGATAATTCACTAACCTCGTTCAATCCACCCTCGCCGGTCTAGGTTGCCTCACGGCTCCATAGCTGGGTCAGGTAGTCTGGTTCCAATACCATATGATCCGTTCGCACACAAACACACGATAAAAGATATAGTTGAAGCTCTGCGTCTAAACGTTTCATCAAAGCGCTAAATCTTCAAAACGAGCTTTGCCTATGCAACAAGGGCACTCTCTCTCCTCTTCATCACCTTCTTCTTCTTCTTCTTCTTCCTCAACGTCGGACTCTCCTTCCCCTTCCCCTTCCTCGTCGTTCTCGTCCAAGGGACCCAGTACTTTGAGCCCTGCTAAGCCCTTAGACAGGGTCTCTTTTAACGCTTCCAGTCCACCTTCCGAAATATAATTACAGTTCAAATTCAAGGATTTGAACGCTTTCTTCTTAGCAGCTGTTTGCGCAGCTGCTACGGCACCTATTCTACCCAACATGTTCTCACTAAGGTCCAGAACCTCCAGAGACTCGTGACCTTCCAACAATGCTTGGGAAACGGCCACTGCACCTTTGTCTTTTAACTCGTTCTCAGAAAGTACCAACCTCCTCAAAGACTTCAATGCCCGGATGCAAGACACCAAAGCAGGAGCAGCTTTCTCCGTGATTTCGTTACCACCAAGCTCTAAGACTTCTACATTTGAACCAACCTCCGCAAGAGCCTTGAGCACAGCAGTAGCTCCTTCGTCCTCCAAGCCCAARTCACTCAAGTAGACCTTCCTCAGCTCAGGGTGCAACTTCAGAGTCTCGGCCAATGCAAGTCCGCCCTCCGGGCCGTACATGTTATCACGCAAGTCGAGTCTCTTGAGAGACTTCCCAGCTCTCAAGGCTTCCACAAGAGCAACGGCTCCTTCAGTCCCAACACGAGTGGAAGAGAATTGGAAGTCTTCAATCTTTGTGGCAGTTCTCACAAAAGCAGCCAGCGCTTGAGCTCCGCCATCCCCACTCATGTTGTTGTGGAAGTGAAGCAATCGTAGATTTCCATTGCCAGGGACCAGCTCACAAATGGCTTGCGCTGCTTCCTCCGAAATGCCATTATTCATGAAGTACAGATTCTCCAGAGAGTATTCCATATTTCAAACAATGTCCAAATCAATACATGTGAAAGTGCATTAGAACTTTCTTCCATTCTTGAATAAGGTCTAATAAATATAATTCATAATTAATAGTAACTACACTTAGAAGCTATTAGTGATGATTATGAATGCACTCACCTAAAATTATATAACACAATACGTGTGTGAATGGTTGCAAGTGTGTAGAGAGAAACAACTCCAACCTCTTTTCAAGATTGACTTGGATTGTGAGTTGGTGTTCATCCAATGAAGTGTTTTTACTTTGGACAATACAAGCTCTTAATAAATCAAAGACAATTGTGTAGGTTTGCAACTAATTTAAATGAATAAATATGGCTTTGCAAAAAGATGTTGTATCAACAAAACAAAAATGTCAATTTAAGTTCTACCTCAATGCCTACATTTCAAATGTATTTTTGAGGTTGATGGTATTGAAACATATGTTCACTACCATATATATTGTTAGAATTGGTTCATTCCAACATTGCACAAATCTTTACCTTTATCATCATGAGGTTTGCACTTTTATAAAATCATCTTTTGGATTTCATACTGACCTTACAGGGTCATTGCAAGAAAGACCGGCCGTTTTGCGTAGCATTTTCCATAGTACTCATGATTTTTTTGGGAGTACTATATAATTAGAAAAAAAAATTTTAAAAATATAAAAAATATGTTTAATGTATACACCTTTAAGAAGAAGGTACCCTACGAAGGAAAAGTGTAGAAAAATTCTCTAAGTAGTAGAACTAGAAAGTGCAAAATCTCATGAAAATAGGTATCTTGACGTTTTAATTTGTCAAGAATAGGAAAAACAGTTTTCAAAGAAACTAAGAATTGTCCATTTGGAAAGACTTTTTGGTGAAGATATTATAGCAAAAGAATGATCTTCAAACTATTTTCAATGTTCAAAAATGCACGTGCAAGGGAGTCCTATTTACATGAACGTAGAGGACATAAAATAATGTTTTTGTAAATTCCCTTTGGTAGGAACATGCTTGCCTAGTGTAGAAGTAGACCACAAAAATTTAAGCTCTAGATCATTAATTTTGGATACTCCCCAGTACTAAAAAACCCTAAACAGCAAAGTGTGACAAATTAGTTAAATCCAAATTTAAATACAAAATGATTTTTAAAAATTTCTAAAAATTAAGGGATCTGATTACAATCAAGTCATCCATCTCCAATAAAAATTTCATGTTAATTGGGTTCATGCTTCAAAAGTTATAGCACATGACAACTCCGTCATTCCAAATATGACGCAAAATAGTACCGATCTTTCTTGCAATCACCCTGTAATCTACCTATATATATATGAAAAAACTAACATAGTTTACAAAGTGCAAATGAATTTTGTTACCAAATTTAACAAACACCATTTGAGCAGGATTGTTAGTAGTGAAAATTTCTTTCCAGTAGTTGTTATGCTAGAATTAGGTATTGCTCGGTGAAGTTTCTTAAAAATGAAGAGCCACTTTCTTCTCAAGAAAAAAGGTAATTTATGTCATGAAGGAACCAAGTTGGCATACATGGAACAATAACTGCCCACTACACATCAAATTTGAACATCAAATTTGAACAAATTTATCATTACTAAAGTCTTGTTATAAACAAAATAACCTATAGCATCAAAATTGATTACCACCACATTGGAAGTCAGAACCCAAATGAAGTGTCAAATTGAGAATTTGTATGTTCAAAAATCAAATTAGACTTGTCTAAACTTTCCTATTCAAGGTCCAAATCTCTTTTTTCAAATTTTGAATCAAACTTCTATTTCATTTGTTGCAAAATTCCAAAAAAAATATCAATTGACTTAYTACAATTGCAAACTCTCTATGTCAATGTTGATACTTTGACAACATTCACTACCGTGAGCCTCATGATGAGTATTATCATGCCTTTGAACTTTCYGACACATCAAGATGAAACCCACCAAGAGTCTCAAAAGCATGTGGGCAAGTAGAGCAAGCTCACATTCAAAGGGGTTGCCACATGCAGAGGTGACCACCAGGATAGTCGACGCTTCTCCATAAATGGCAACAAACTCCTCTGTCTCTACAAAGTTGGCTTTCATATGCTTGACTTCATGCTTTAAGAAGCAATATGTTCCCACACTTAGCGTAGATAGCCAATACAATACAACTCAAAAGTGCAACACGTCTCGTCTTACACAAGTTTGTAACCAAAGTTTCGGACAAGTGCAAATGACCRAGCAAAAGCAGCTGCACACATCATCAAGCCATTCTCCTTGAGATGGACTTCCAACTCATTGAGTARGACGATCAAGGGCTTCGGAATCTCCGTGCCGAAAATTTTATGCTTCTTTTAGATACTTTGTTTTGCAAATTGATTATGGCTCCTTTGACAATTCACACTCTTGAATGTGCCACCATGACTCCTCATATGCACCATCGAAGGTTATTGAATTGACTGCAACCAATTACGAGAACTAAGAAAACAAAATTCAATTTCAGTAGACTTTATTTTTGTTAAAAGAACAAAAAAMTCAAGAATGGAACAATTAGTCAATTTCCTTAAGGTAAATAGGATGCTAAAGATATGAGAGACCCTAGTCGTGTTTCCTACAGTGAACCATGTTACCAAAACCAATTTGTAAATCTACCTATGCAATTGGTTGGACTTATTAGCAAGTGGTTATTAGCATAACTTTGAGGCAAAATAAAAATGGCCTCCTTTAACAATTCACATGCTTGTGCCCAAGCAACTCTTTCTTCAATATGCCCCATAGAAGGTTATAGCATCGATTGGAGCCAATTAAGGAAACTAAGAGAACAAAATTCAATTTCTTTACACTTTGATTCAATTAAAAAAACTAAAATCTCACAAATGGAACAAAAATCAATCAATTACCTTAAGGTGTGTAGGATGCTCAAGTTGTTAGAAATTTGGTCTTGTCTCCTCTATTGACCTTGGTTACAAAAACCAACTCATAAATCTACTCGTAGAATTGGTTGGACTTAGCTTGAAGGTATTAGCATAACTTCAAGGCAAAATCTGTATGGCCACTTATCTTTGAATGGAAATGTATACTAACACCTAGAGTGGCCTGCAACCTCCCACTTTGAATTTTGAAATTGCATGAGAAATTCCTACTTTTGTACCCAAAAATCTCCCTAGAGCTATACATCTACACATGAAAGACAATATTATTCCTAAATGAGCTAAGCTTAAATGATTGAAGTCACTCTACTTTATATAAGAAACAAATTTCTCTTTTCACCCTATCTAAAGAGTAAAATCAAGAGCAATGCAATTTCCAAGCGTCTTTTGTACTAAAATCTAACGAGACCAACTCCAATTGGTAAAATTACAACAAATCCGCCAAAACAAATCTCTACAACCTGAAAGAACAAATGGCATGTAGATACAGAGATGGATTGAAATAGAGGTCTAAGAACATTTACTTCTCTTCAAATTTCTTGAAATTACAAAATCTAGCGATTTGCTTTCAAAATATCTAAGCCAACTACTTGCATTGTTTTCTCAAATTCAACCAATGCTCAATTAAGAAAAACCTCTTATAAATAACTTTAAGAAGAAGACAATAACTCTAAATCCCAACTATCCTCGACACTCACACGTTTCAAATAATACCATTACATTTCTTGACAAAAATAAGTCAATACTGTCAAATCACTTTTTTCAATCAGATTGCTATGAAAGGTATTGAGATCAAGATAAGGTTTCAGATAGTGATTCTCATGACCCTCAAAACATATCCCTCCATCTCAATCGCTTAGAATTACAAAACTCAATTACTTCCCTCAAAATCTCTTCCCTCACCGCCGACGTCGTCTCAGCGTCACCACATACCCGGCAACTGACCAAAGAAGATCCTGGAGTCATACGCTGTGGCCGCAGACAAAAATGCACAAACGCAACCTTTTCAGACACCCTAAATCTAATTGATGACCCAGACAGAGTAGGTCAAAAAAATATCGTCAAATTTGCAGAGAGAGCCACAAAACTGGAGCAAACCTCCTGTGAAACAATTCCAGACCTAGGCTTCCAAGATTTGCAAGCTCGCAAGTACTTTCGATAGACCACAGAGAAACACAACCAGAGGAAGATCCCAATTACAAACCAAATAACCACCTGCACAAATTAAAGCAATCAAGCAGTCTCCAATCCGAAAAACATCCTTCACCTGCTTGGGAGAAGGATCAAGAGAAAAATCTTACATCGCCTAAACGGAGAGCACAAGAGACGAAGTATTTGTAAAGGTAAAATCCATTTGAGGGAGCGCCGTGAACTGAAATCTCCACTGTTTCCAGTCCTAAGAAAAAACAGGGGCATAAGGTAGAAGCACCCATTAGCGCACATGTTAAACATTCTTATATCCTAGACTCACCTAATTGTGTCCCTAAAATTTGGGTTAATATGTCCTCCAAAATGATTAAATCTTATTCATTGACTCATTGAAGAACACATACTTAATTTTGATTTGTTAACTACTCTCTTCGGCAGATTTCAAATTGAGGTTCACCTATGGAGTAGATTCATTGGTATAGGAAGTCTACACTTTGAAAAATCATATAATTACATACAACATCCAAAAATCTAAATTTTTTTTTTAATATTCATGATTTTCACTTGCTAATACTACATAAATACCCTTTCTAGGAAAAGTTGCCTCCAACTGTGCTGAATTGTTTATATTGACGTTTTTGGGTGCTTCCACCTTATTTTGAAAATCCAACTTTTCTAACCTATACGACTGACGTTGCCTCCGCTAGATCTCCTAGATGAAGCAATCCGCTTTGTGGAGCAGTAGAAAAATTGAATTGATTTTTTAAGAATATTTGGTTATTTTTCCTATTTTTTTACTCAAAATAGAAGTTATTGTACGCATAGGTCAGTTTCGGCAGGTTGATGCCGAAATATTTTACTTTTCACGGTTTGACCATTTGGTAGGTGGATAGGAATTTTTTTCTTTTTTGCACTTTCTCCTAATTTTGGATTGATTCTTTCTATTCATGCGTAAGTGTGTTCCTTTTTCTAATTTTTCTTAAGAATAATTTTTTCAGATTTTTAGACAGACCTATAAATTATTTTAATTTATTTCAACATTTTCCAAACTTTCCCAAGTTATTTATGAAATTGACCTACACATAGTCTTGTACAGGGTTTTTTTCCAAATTCCACTGGCTAATTTTGAAGTCCAATCATTACTTAGACTTTCTGTCGCTAATCTTGTTCAAGGGTTTAATTTCTTCTTGAAATCATAGCTATGGAACTGGTCTTCTACACATCTAGGAATAAAGGTTGGTACATGTGAGGTATGTGCACCCCTATTCAAAATGCGACAYCTACATTTGGATCCAAAATCAACACTAAAATTTAAACATTGATTACACAAGATGTTCACAATGGAAACTACAAGCCCACAAGAGTCTATGATAGTATTGAATTTTTGGTACACTTACAGATAATATCTTGAAATCTTGTTACATTTCTCATATAATGTCCAAATAATGCTTACAGAAGTGCATTTAAACCCTCTTCCACTTCTTAGCAAGATCTAATAAAAATAATTTATGATTAATAGTAACCACAATTAGTTGCTACTAGTGAAGATTATTGGTGTACACACCTAAAATTATATAACAATATACATGTGTGAATGGATGCAAGTGTATCGAGAGAAAAATAATTCCAACTTCTTTTCAAGATTGCCTTGCATTGTGAGTCCAAGTTCATCTAACAAAGTRTTTTGACTTTGGACAATACAAGCTCCTAATAAATTAATAACCATTGTGTAGGCTTCCAACTAATTTAAATGGATAAATGTGGCTATGCAAAAGGAGGTTGTATCAACAAAACAAAATGTCAATTCAAGTTCTACCTCGATGCTAACATTTCAAATGCATTTTTTGAGGTGGATGGCATTGAGACATATATTCATTGTACATTCTTAGAATTGGTTCCAACATTGYGCAAATCTTTATTAGTCCTTCATTATGATGAGGTTTGCATTTGAATGTATACAAACATGTATTGGTTCTAAAAACTTAACTTTTTAGTATATTAGTATATCAAAAACCTAATTTGGTTGACAAAATGCAAATGAATTTTACTACATTTGAAATTGAGTATTTAGGGGTTAACACATTGCCATAACCAAATATTGGACACAATACAAGGGACACAATACATAATTTTTCATTTGAAATCATGTAATATTTGTTTTGTTTATGGTAGTTTATTTTATTTATAATATGCATTACATAATTATATAAAAACAAAATTGCACTATATTGTAGACTAAAAGAACACACTCAATTGCGTGCATTCCTCATCAACCTTGATTCATTAATACAAGAGCACAAAATAAATTTTTTGTTCCAATTATATGTTTGCAAGCTTAGAACACACCAAAAACAACAACGTTTAGTAGGACCCACARTTTTCATATAAGCAATTTATACAATGACTAAAATAGAACAAAGAAAATAGCCCAGAGTCTACAAGGACAATTTTCCCAATCAAAAAATAATTTCAACAAGTGGCTACAAATGCTATACAATGTAGACAAATGAAGGTATGTGCACCTAAAATTGTGTAAAATTGCGACTAAACAAGGTTGTTATCATTTGATAAGAAATCATTCTATTGAGTTGCATTGGCAAGCAAAAAGAGATGAAATGTAACGGTGGTGAAAAACATTGTTCTCAATAACGTTTTCTTTCAAAATCGCTCAAATGCAACTATCTAAGCTTCATAGATCTAGATGGCAAATTCCATATTTGATGCCTTCATTAAAAGATAAAYCCTATAAAGAATCRACACACAATGTCTTCCAATAAATTTCAACTCTTCATGAGATTACAAGGTCATTTGACTCCCCTCTATTGTTGGGTAGACTATTATGGTAAGCAACCCACCAACCTCCAAGTTTTGAATTCTAGACCACCTCATCAACGTGTCTAGGCCATAGCTATTCATTCAAGGGCACAAATGTTTGMGAAAAGAGATTTTAAAGTGCTAATAAAAAATATACCATAAATAAACACTACAATTCTTTCTAATTTTTGGCATTGCACATCTTAAAGAAAAATTAATCTAGGCAAGAATGTAGATGTGAAGATTTGTGTTCAAAAATTATTTTGGGAGTACTTACCTTACTATAAAATTTGTTGAAACTCAACATTAGGACTTTAGTTGAAGTTGAATTTAGACCCGAAAGCAGTAAATGCCCTTTYCAAACTCCAAAGGCAAATAATTATGATTTTACTTTATGTTTGTATATTAAAAATCTTATAATTAGTTGTAACTTAGAAAACCACTTGTAGGGATGAAATCCACAGTAAGTGATCCATGAATTCATCTTCTAAGGTGGGCATGTCCAATATCACACTTTGCCTACAACCGCCATCACTATACTCTTTACATCTACAAAATGAGCATGTACCTATGTAGAATAAACGTTTCTAAAAACTCTACAAAAAAAACTTTGATCCTCCATAACTTTTGCATATCCAAAAGTTCCATTTTTTGATGTGTTGAAACCTCTTCTGAATGAAAATTTGACTGGTCTAATGATAGTAGTAACTAAGCACTATAGCAAAAAGTGGTGGTATCAAGGTACCCATCTTTTCCACAAGTGACCTACGAAGGTAGGAGGCTTGTAATTTGGTCACGCTCTTAAATTGACCATCTCCTCAGTTGTACACAACTTGTACATGTTGTTTTTTCATCTTATACAAGACTCCACTAACAATGTACATTTTGCAGTTTTAAAGCGTGAGTGTATTCAACTTCACAAATTCATAAGTAATTCCACAAAGCTCCAAAATATATGAAACACCTTGTAATAGATGGCAATTCCACTTGTGTTTGAAGGAAAAATTACTAGAAAAAAATTCAAGAAGTTATACCTCTTCAAAATTCARTTTCAATTTTTACAAGAGCAATTCTTGTCCTTCCTACCTTAGTGGAATTGATGAATTTTTCTTGCACTACTAGAGATTCTTTGGAAATTGCCATTCCTATATTAACTCCTGAAGGCTCCAAAGGACTAAAAGTATTGTCACAATCTAAAAGTTCAATTAAAAGTGCTATAACTTTTGCATCCGATGTCCCAATTCCTCAAAACATGTTGAAAAATCTGCGCTCTTTCTTCTAGTTTGTATGGTAAAATTTCCAGGTCAATCGAAGATGTACAAATGTTTTGGGAGCCAATTAAAGTTCACAAGATGAATTTGAGTTCATCAAACTACATTTGATGGCTGCAACTTTGGGGGCTTGTATCTCCATTATCAACTATTTGTTTTCAATAAAATTTGTTGGATTTTGTTATCCTTGAAATTTAGTTATTGTGATAATATTTTCATGTCAATACAAATTGTTTCAAATATTTGGGAGTAATTCAAAGCTCAAAATCTAGACATCTTTGGATTGCAATGAACTTTGAAGTCTTATTTCTTCTTCATACAATGTCTTTTTTCAATAATATTTGTTGGAAAAGTTGTGCACATTAGTCTAGTTTGTGTGGCTAAATTTTCATATCAATCCAAGAAGTTATGAGTAATTGAGAAGCATTTTATTAGAAGGAGGATTAGCCATACATGTGTTTTCTTCAACTCTTTTTTAACATTTCAAATCCATTTTGCACACTCAATGAGTCAATTGAATGATATTTTCTTCCACCAATGTATTTTTATGCTAGTTTTGAAGTACTTTTTAATTTGAACTTTTATCAATAGAGTAGGTTTAGAAATTAAATTTGACCTTCAAATGTGTTTCTAGGTAAATTTCAATATCTTTTTTCAACACTAAAACATTGTAATCTTGCAATCTATGGGGCCAAATGATTCCAAATTTGATTCACATCATCTACAACATGTACACTACAAGATTGTACTATTGAGATTTTATACCTTAGTGAAATTTAGACCTACAACACTTCAAAAGCAATGAAAATTTAAACCTAAAAAGGCCTTGGGCCTTTAACCCCTTGAGCAGTTTTCTAGCTCAAAAACCACTCAAAACTACCATGTCTGTTGCGTTCATCCAAGGAACCACACTAATTTTTTTTGCAAATCTAACAATAGGATCTCATACCTCATTTGTTGTAGAGAATGTGGTAAAAATTTCATGAAGTTTGACGATATAGATTAAAAGATATGAGCATTCAAAGTTGAAAATAAAAGTTCATTTGAACTCTAGTTTGCAATATCAAATGCCATTTATGGAAATTTTTTGCACTACAAACCTTGAGTTTAAAATTATTTATATTAATCATTTCAGTTGAGAGTTAGGGAAAAAAAATTTGAAGAAAAAGTATTTGATTTTCAATCTTCAAAAAATTGGTAAGTACAAGTAGGTCAAAGATTGAGCAAAACACAAAATTGTAATAGCTCTAAGGTGGTATTGAAACCCCAGAAGTCCGAGCAGAATTCCAATGGTGAGATTTTTCTTGCAAACAAACTTAACTCTATGCAAAAAAAAATTGAAAAATATTAAAATTTGCATTCAAAAATGAATGCTACAAGATATTTTTTCAAGAACATGCTTAGATTGCCCGAAAAACAAGATTGTCCATAACTTTCTCAATATTTGTCCAAATAGAATGAATCAAAACCTTCAAATGTAGCCAAAAAAACATAATCTTTGAGAAAAAAATTAAAAAATTAAAAAATCCTTTTTTTTCATTTCTTTTGTTTTTACTGACAAACTGCTTTTTGGACATAGGGTGGCATAACTTTTTTTCCCAGGCACTGATTGAAATAAAAATTACATTTTCAAGAAATCTAAAGTGACTTCTTACCTTCAATTAAGTTTCAAAAAATAATGTCAAAAATTGAGGTTACACAAGCTTGCCCAAAATCCCAACTATCCATTGTAGGAACTTTGGTCCTTTAGGGATTAGGGGTTAACAAATATCATTGAAAAAATTAGGGGCTCCAAATACACTTCCGTCCTCATTTCTAAACACCCAGCTATCAAATCTATTTCCATCGCCACACTAAATTTGAAAACAAAATTTTTCTTGCCCCCATTAAGGGCTAGGGTGAACTGACCCCTTCATTGCCCCTTTATTTCTAATTTTTTTTTCTTGAAAATTCGACGGTCTCTCGATCAGAGTTTGGGGCGCCATTTTTGGCTGACCCAAACTCTGATCGAGAGTCCGTCGCCATGTAGGCAATTGGCTGCCATATAGGGAGTTTTAAGGGTGACGGATTTTGGACTGTGCCGTGTAGTGTGAAGGGTCGAGAGGCCAAAGTCTTGGGTTTCTGAAATTTGATTGGCTGAAATCGACGGACTGTCAATCTTGTGCCGTAGTGTGAAATGGCTCTGAGAGAGCATCTATATGTACACCATAGAAGTGCTACTATTCATCGTCAGAATTAGGGGTGGAAAGGGATGATCTTCTATAGTACCTTGACTTCCATTGTGTGCTTGTGGATTTTCTGAAACTAATGATTTCCATGGTATCAAAATTGATGATTTCCACAGTTACAAGCTTGTTGTTTAAGGGTTTACTTAATGGACACTTTTTTGGGACATCTTTTTTTTTGAAATCCAAATTTTATTTTATTTGTGAACCAATGAATGAACAATTAATTGGGGACATTTTATTTGGGAGGGGGCTATGTTGACACAACTAAAGGAACCTTTACGACAAGAAAAAGAGGACAAGAAAAACAACCACAAACATACTTGGGCTATTGATTTTGACAACACAAAGTCCAAATGTGTCGAAAATGCTTTTCTTTTCCTTTTTCAAAACAAACAAAACAGAATAAAAAATGCTTTGAAACAAGGTACAATCTTCAATTAACCCCTAAACGACCAAGCTTCATTTTTCAGCAATATAGTGATGATTTTTAGTAGCTCATTGCAAATAGAATTTTCTTTCCCTTGAAATTTTCGCACCACATGAAGACAAGGTTTTTTCTTTAAGGTTCAACAATTTTCATGACTTTTGAGTACTGGGTTAGAAAGTTATTGTATGATATGTAATTTTTGTTCCCACCCGGATAATCCCAATAGTTGAGGCAGATGAAAAAAATTACATTTTTCAAAACAAATATTTGAAATTGTTATTCTCTCTCTATATATATGTAAAGAGCTTTGAATCCTTCAATTTTGATTAACC
Source organism: Pleurozium schreberi (assembly GCA_006891605.1). Lineage (NCBI taxonomy): Eukaryota > Viridiplantae > Streptophyta > Bryopsida > Hypnales > Hylocomiaceae > Pleurozium > Pleurozium schreberi. The sequence continues at coordinate 152,878 of VACF01000656.1, forward strand.
CCTAAGCACTCAAGCGACTATTTTTCGGTCACTACCTGGCTTTTAGCAATATTTTCAGGTAGAGAAAAAAATTTCAAACTTTTTTTCTTTTTTCGCTAAAAAGATTGGGTTGTCTTTCAATGTATATATTCAAAATTAAGATCGCTAGAGTCAAACAAAAGTTATTTAAAAAGTAGCACAAAGTCTTTAGAATTTCATAGTGTTGAAAAACTTACTATTTTGGGAAAGTGTTGATGTTCCGATTACCATATCTTATGCATTTTTTCACTATTCAATAGAAACCACTATTTTTACCAATCAACATAAAATTCAAATGCTAAAGATAGAAATTGTATTTTTGGTGAATTTTTGAAGTTATATCTTCAAAATTCATTTGAAGAGAATCTGAAAACAAATTTAAAATTTTGACTGTACAGATACTTTCTACGTTTTGTGCTTCACATTATCGTTTTTGATGCAAACTTCAGAAAAGTTATAGAACTTATGTTTTTTTAACACGTTTGTGTTTTGCCCAAAACTCTTGGGCATTTAGGGGTTAATGAGATGAAAGTTATGAGAAGTTTTAGTTTATGGGCAATTATGGATTGTCCACTCCAAAATAAACTTTGAAGCCCTTCAATTTTCAATATTTAGAAAATAAAATAAAATCATTGTATGTAAATTGTTTATTACAATATTAAAACCATTGGAATTAGAAATTTTCAACTCCATAATTGAATTCTCAACGATTTACTATTTTGAATCATTAGAGGAAATATAAGTCCTTGGATGGGATATTAGACATTGAGAAACCAAGCTGTTGTAAGTGGAGTAGATAACATAGTGGATGTGTCAAATTTGTACTATTAGCTTGTGAGAGATTTATAAAAAGAATTTAGATTTTGTTTCCGCACATTTCATATAATGAATGAAATTTTGACATAACACTGTGTGTGTATTGACAGTTACTGCTACTATTTGGTACATTGTGTACCAAAAAGTTTCAGATTGGATCATAACCCCTCCAATTCATTTTATTTGAGGGGGGTTATGAAAAATAATTTAATCCGAAAACAATCTGGGAAACCCAATACCCCCCTCAATCTTGTATTTTTCAAAAAGAACTTGTCTGACAATCGATATGGGTTAATTGATTTTCATATCCATTTCTGTATCCGTAAATATATTATATATATTCTGTATGTATATCGTATCCCAAAATTTGTATCAAGATCAACAATAGGGAAGCATTAGATGAGAAACGAGGCCTCTAGAGGTCCGTTTCACGCCTGTTCCCCTTGTTGTTCTCAGTGTAGTGATGGAACGGTTGGTTGCTATCAAAAAACTAATTACAAAAAAAAAAAAGAATTGGGTCCTGAAACGTAAAACAAAAAGTTATTTTTTTTTTTACAAAAAAAAAAATCTGACGTGGCAGTCGCTTCGCCACGTCAGGTTGCTGCTGTAGTGTTGCGGGAACACAGGAACACAGCAGGGAACTTGTCAATTAGCTAACACCTTGTATGGGGGTATATTCACACATTGAATCAATCRTCTAGAGAGAAAATTCATTATACTTGATTGACGCACCATTACATCTCAACTTATGAAGGTAGTTAGATTGATTTATTGCAATTGATTGATTTAATTATGCAGTTCTCAAACCGATATCACACACATTGGTCATTTGATTCTCTAGTGCCTTGACAATATCATAATTTTTCAATCACATCTCTTCAGACTTTGACATGCCAAGTGAGCAAAAATAGGGAAAAAATCTAATTTTTCTTGAACAGTACTGACAAATTAAATCAACTCAAACCTCCATTTGTCTTTCATTGAGTGGCCCTCCAAAGGCCTGAAATTTTTCTATTAACACATAAAATYATTAAAGGGACTAAAACCAAAAATATTTAGCCTTCTAGGAATTGAACCAAAACCACCTCCATCTAGAAATGGATGAAACATGTGATCGATGAATGAAAAATCCGTAAGCACTGATCACATGGATTTTTATGTTAGAAAGGGATTTTGGGAAAATGATTAGGACATTTCTTGGAGAGATTTTACAATTTAACTCAAGCACTCAAGGTCACATTTTAGTACTCTTTGAAAACCTAAGATGTTAAAAGTTAATGTACAATCAGTTTSAATACGGGAATCTTAGAAACTGTCTATTCTATCATTCAAATAATTATGCATTGGCATTATGCATTTTTTTGTCTTCCATAATAAACATTCAATTCAAGATTATACATTCCCAATGAAGCAAAACAAATTTTAGTTTTAGAAAAAAAAATCCATTTGAGGCAAATTAATTCATTTAAAATTCATGATAATTGATTATAAAACATTGGTGATGGACTTTTTGACTTGATTGCATAGATATGTACGAAACATCCATACACACAATTTATCTTCAACAAGCATCTTCTAAAAATTTCCAAAATTTCCTCCATAGAAATTTCAATGTCAGTGTAACAATGACCAAATTTTGTAAAATAGATATTTCTTTGTTGTAATTAGATTTAGCTACTAAGTGACCTTCACATGGTAACTAATTTTGTTCATTTGATCATAATGAAACAATTACTTGCCAAAATTTAGTTAAAATATAGAGATATCTATTTTATATAGAGACATCTATTTTACAAATGTAGCTCTACAAAAATGCAACAAAAGGGTGAAACTCCGGTAGCACATGGATGAAATTGGGGAACCTATGCAAGATGAAAAAAATTCTATGGAAAAATCTTCTTTACACCTATTCTTCATTTCATTAGGAAAATTCTGAGCCCTCCAAGAGGCCGCGAGTTTTGCACCCCGGCGGTGCAATTACAGAAAAAAATAAAAATAAAAAATTATTTTTTATTTTTCAGAAATTGGAATCTGACGTGGCACTACTGGTGCCACGTCAGTGCCACATCAGATTGACTATTTTATTTTTTTGTATCCCAAGAAATGAATGGATGATTTGCTTATTTGAAGCTTCAAATAAGCATCTCCAATATCCCACAATATAACATTGTTTACCAATGAGGTAGGGGCCCCTTCTGCATTTTGAAAAGTTGACCCATCACAAAAGTTAGTTGGGTCAAATTATTATGATGTTTTTGTTTTTATAAAGGGGCCATGTCAATGTTATTTTTCCAACCACTTTGACACTAAATTGGTGAAGAAGTTGACACCAAATTATCTTGATGGCGTTTCAATGCACCCTATTCACAAGCCAAAAAGTTCCTAATGCCCGTGTAGTGAACAAAATTGGCTCCTCAACGAGCCCCAATCCTTGAATTGACGCATAGGTCCCCCTAGATATTTGACACAACATAATTTCTCCCTATTATGGGGGGAATAACATTGCCTAGGAATGCAATGTTATTAAACCTCCCAAAAATGGTTGAAAATCAAAAAAATTGCACCGGGGACATACTCCTCTAGTTGTATGTACTCTTCCCCTAGCAATGGCAGGACAATATGTTGTGCCCATGAAATGGGCCCTACAAGCTAGATTCACGGCAAGGGAAAACGCAGGAATTTTTTATTTTTTGCACAATTTATTTTTTGCAATTTCTGAATTCAGATTTGCAATCAGAGACCCCAAATTAGCTGGGAGAGGTAGAGAATATACCCTAGTGATGGCTCAATATAGGGGGCTTTTATTTACTTTTACCCTCAAACTGCAGGGCCCATTTCATGGGCACAATTTAGTGTCCTGCCTCTCAATGGATTTTGTCCATGTGTTTAAAAAAAAACCAAAAAAATTCCCCAAAAATGTTACCGTTTCTGCTCCTGATCCAAGGCATCCCAAATTTATCCCAAGGCCCAAGGCCCAAGTTTGAGGGGTTCCAAGGTCCAAACTAAAAGTCCAAGCGACTCTGTCAAGGGTCCGTGCTCCCTGCCTGGCCACATCCCCGAGCATCCCTTGACCCGCTCCGTCCAGTCCCTGGCTCTTCTACAACTGCAACACGACAATTATAATTGCCACGTCATATTTTAAACAGGTCCAACTAATCACAAAACGCCACAACCCTTTCTTCCCCACAAGAAACTAATCTTCTGTCTTGAGTACAAACTCTGTCAACGTCTGCGTCTCTTCTGGACTCTGTCAGCGGCCGGGAGCTTGACACCAGCTTCATCATCACCATCACCACCATCGCCCCTGGTCATCTGTCRCCGTCATCATACCTGTCTGTTGCCGCTGTTTCTGCACCTCCATTAATGCTGTCTTAACCCTTTGCACTTTGCACTTATCTGCACTCATTGATCGCGACGGAGCTTCYGCCATGAACGCAGTTGCTGTAGCTGCTGCAGAAGCAGCTTCCAAAGAAAAGAGACAGAGAAGAGAACAATGTGCGCCGTGACTGGTTTGCAACTTACTTAGTTGATCGAGGTGGCAATKTGGAATGACCGACTCTGTTGTTAAGCTTAGTATGTGGTGTTGATCGGAGTTGGTGAAACGCGAGTGAGGTGTAAGTAAGATCGAGAATCATCATGATTGAGTGGAGCTGGCGCATGCAATTCGGACTTGGCAGGATTCTTTGTGTGGTAGCTTACTCTGGTACGTACGGGGATCGAGGTTAGCGAGACGGATGCGATGTTTTGTGTCCTTTTTCAAGATTGGTGAGGTTGGAGTTAGTGGAGTTAGCGGTGTTTGGTGCTTGTCAGATTTTTAGTTCTCAGACATTGGCAGGAACATGCACTTGAGTGTTGATTTTMATTTCTGGATGAGACAAAGAGGCGGGAGTACGTACAACCATATCCAGAGTATTTTTGCGGTGATGGATATGCTTGCAGGTCGAATTGAAGCCATGCGTTTGTCTGTGGATTGAAMGAGAACGGGGYAGTGGTTCTGGTGAGATACTCTGAGTTCTGGCATTCGGACTTGCGGGATACGGGAACGATGCTACCGGTTGTCTGTCGTCGTTCTTGGTTCTCAGGGAGTCGTCGAGTTGGGTATTGAATAAGCCTGAAATATCCTTCGATTGGTGTCCCGTTCATTTCCGCTTCTAAAGAAGCTACTGTAGTTGATGGTTGATTATGGTGGAATATTTCATTGGACTGTACGCGCTACCGTACCGTTGTTTAATTTCTTGAACCCGGCCGTCGGGATTGCTGTTCCTTGCGGTGGTGCTCTCTCTATCGCATCTAATGTCTTTAGTTGAGYGAGAATTCTAAGAAGATGTCTGTAGGGCGCTAGAGTTTGTTGGTTGCAGAGAGCTCAAGGTTCGCTGCGTATGTCTGCGCTCAAGTTAAAGTTTAGTCTTCTTCTGCTGTTTTGACTTCTGGCCTTGCATTTTTGGTGAGCTTGGTTTTCTTTGCATTCTAGCCTGTCTTTTTCTTACATATCRCCGATCGTTTCTCCCTTTAGGTTGATGAGGTGGCTGGAGGCGCAGAGGAAGTGTTGCAGGGATTTGATGAACAATTCAGAATGGAGATGAGAATGCAGAGTAAAGAATCCATGGAGGAGGTTTCTGATTCCGCAGGTCCGTCGTCTTCCTTGGGATGGCCTTTCGGACTCCCGACGTGTATGGTGATTCAAACGCCCAGCCCTAAAGAGCTCTCTGGAAGTACTCCTCTTGCTTTCCACCAGCAATTCTTGAACCTTCAAACCACTTTCTTGCTACCTATCTTCTCGGACGTTGATGGCGGGTCGTCAACTTCAGACACAGACTCCCGTTCCGATTTAGCCTCTTCTTTTTTCAAGGATTCTCGACGGATCACTCTGGGCAGCCTCATAGGCTTACCCTTGGACACGTCCTTCCGCTTGGACACAAATTACAACATCTTTTCCGACAGAAGAAGGAACTTCTTGCCTTCTTGCGGATTCCTCGCGCTTCTGGGATGCGTACGAAATCCCATCGCCGACTTTGATATTGCTTCGGAGGATGGGGAAGACGAMACCGTTGTGACCGCGAGTTCGAGATCTCTGGCGGCTGTGTCTCAGGGTGCAGATCAGACTGACCAAGCGCGTAGTAGCACCGTGTTTGAGGATGCGCTCTCGACAGTCAGCCGCAGCCCGGACTGGACCGACCAGTTCGTTTCGAGCCACAGCATACTCTTCGATGGTGAATGGTCAGGTGCTGATGGAGGTAGCGAGCGTATCGCCACCCCGGCKAGCTTATCTGTGAGGTCTTCGCCAAGACACAAGTCCCTCAAGTCACACAAGTCAATGGATAGAAACTCAAGCAAAAAGTCCTTTCTCTCTTCCATCTGCTGTCGAATTGATTTGGAGAAGAAACCCTGATGCCATTGTCCTTGTCCTTTTCTCTCATTCTTCTGCCAATAAGCTCCTTCAGAGTCACCTTAGACTTAAGTTTGATTTCTGTCCTCTGTCCATATTAAGTATAGCCAAAGTCTACTCGTGTAAGGATCTCCAAGGCCTGACTGTTCGATTACAGAATCATAATGTTGTGATTAAGAAGCCCAACCCTCTTATGTCTTGCGCATTGCGCTTAAATAGTGGTTTCTTTAGGTTGAGTGTGCGCAAGCCATACTAAAGTTTGTGTCATTAGCTAATTATTTGACGTTGACATGACGACTCGTGGGTCATTTAAATTGATTACCTTTTGTAATGTATTTACTATTTAGGAGAATCATCAATTACTCCAAGAATACTGATGTGCTGTTGAGATCAAGAAGACTTTTTTTTTTCAGATGAATTGTTATTGCAACTTGTTTATTAGGACAGTTGTCACAGCACCCTCATTAGAGTCCAGTTGTGAATCAATGCGGACCTCTTTGGGTAGAGCCGTCAAGGCATTATCCAAAGTTTTCTGCGTCGCAAGGCATACACCGGGTGACATTGTTGTCACACCAGCCAAGGCAAAACGTTGGAAGCTAGCGATTTATTTGTAGTTGAACGTGAAAAGGTTTTTATTAAAGAATCATGGGTGTGATCACCAATAGGGGTGTTAGAGTTCAAGACTTGTCTATTGAGAATATAGAAAACGCAATTGGAAATTTGTAAGAGTGAATTAGATATGAGGTTTCTAAATTGTCTGGTTATGAAATGCATCCCCTATGTACTAATGAGTGACATGTTCCTTGAAATATACCTTATTGTCATTGATAAGGTATATAGGCTTTTAGCAATGGTGAATGGACTTCCTGCATTTTTACTTTTGAAAGTGTCATGGATTGCAATTCTAGTTCTAGAATTCGTAGGTTTATTATCGAATTGGGCACAATGTGACTTGTTTCTTCAAATATTAACCCCTTAACTTTAGGGCCTAAGGCGCCTTTTTTGGACTCACTTGCACTTAATCCAAAAAGGATGCCGTAGACAGAATTATCTTTTTGTGGGGGACAAAAGTGCAACTATTCATCCTCAGAATTTTGTGAGGAAATGAGAGGTCTATAATACTTTGACTTCAAATGAGTTCTTTTGTTTTTTTAAATACCAATTGTTCCCATGGGTTTATGAATGATGATTTCCAAAGAGACCCTAGCGTCGTAGCTGGTCTGCAGTGCATAAAATCTAATAAATTGGACTCTGTTTAGATTTGGGAGCATGGAAGGAATATAAACTTCTTTTGTTAATCATTTATTTTGGTTTCACATGAATTCACTAGTAAAAAATTGAATTTTTTTTGTTGATTTGGTCGCGTTGATCCACTCTGCATCTTTGAGCATGTATGTGCTCATGCGTGTATACATACTTCAAGGCGGATGTTTTCTATCTGATGGATGATCAAGAATCTTTTTGTTTAGGATAGAAGTGCAATTATTCATCCTAGGAATTTAGTCTAAATAGAAGAGATATTTCATAGTAGTTTGATTTCCAATGAGTGCTTTTGGATTTTTTAAAGTAGTGATTCCTATAATATCAAAATGGGGGAGTTCTACGATCACCAATCCGTCTTTTAAGAAATAAACAAGATATGGTTGTCATATGCCATATTTAACTAATTTTGGACTATTCAATGAATTTTGGACTTTACGCCCAAAGATCTCTAGATTATAACATCGGGAGATCTCCCGATGTTTTCACAAATCTCCGGATGTTTTTATAATTCTCCCGATGTTTTGCATAGATTTCCCGATATTTTGCATTATCTCCCGATAACCATTTTTTTTCTCCCAATGACCATTATTAATTTTGGACTTTCAAAAGTCCAAAAGTAGTTAAATGTGGCATTCATGTAATCACATAGAAGGGCGGATTTCCATAATCCTAGAATTGGCCAAAACTCACATAAAAATTAAAATAATTCTACATGGAAGGGTGCAACATTTGGAAGAGGGGAATTGGAATTAATGTTCAACAATTTTATTGGAAGAGGCTTGTGAATAGAAGAAGAGCCAAATTTTTTACTCTTGAAAAAATATTTTTAGGATTGAATTTGAATTTTTTTGGTTGCAATTAATTTGATAGCTAGACAAAGCTATTCCTAAAATGTGTTTATGGAATGATTGAGACAATTTCTTGGGAGTTGCATCACTCTCTTATTGGCCACATAGGCTGAGTTAATATAATAACTCATAACCTTTTGTTGACTTCCACTTTTGTTGCCATATGGAGCATGGCAAATGGAAAGAATGAGGGTGGTTACCCCTAAGTAAAATGGTTTTGACTATGTTTTCATCAAAACCGCTCCAAAACTGCCATTTCTAGTACAAGTACCAAATTAAAAAAAAAAAAAAAATTGACACATATAACTATAGGATCTTGTAGTACAATGGTTCGAAAAGATGTGGAAAAAATTTCAGAATTTTTCACCTTGTAGATAGCAGTATATTAGCATTTGAATTGACAAAAATAATTTTTTTTTGCCGTATGAAAAAATGGGCAGCTGCACTTCACAAGGTCTCATTTGTAAGAAAAAATGTTCAAAATGGTGGTTACTCTTGAGATTCATTCTTCAAGGCAAGTTGGTTACATGCTTGAAAAATTTCAAATCCTTTGGAATTGTACAACGTATAGGAAAAAAATAGTAAGTAGAAAGAAGTAGAAAATGACTCAAAATACTAAATTGTAAACAATTTATTTATGGAATTGAAAAATGCCAATCCCAATGGTTGCAATGTTGTAATAAGCAATCCACATTCTATGAATTTGCTATTTTTCCCAAAATATCAAAATTTAGTGCGGTTTAATAAATTAAGCACAAATAGGATGAATCAGTGCTGATCATTCCACAACTCCGCGCTCATTCCTCGCCYAGCGCTCACGATCTCCTGCCAACTCCGCTCGAATTCCCTGAGGCCAAGGTTTTTGACAATTTTGTAAACAGGATTCTGTTTCGTGTGCTTGCATTTCTAAGCATGATTTCTAGTTCAATTGCCACCGATGCGTCAAACCGACCTTCACGATACGAGTCTCGGCACCTCGCTGTAGAATGCATTTTCCTCCTAGAATTGCTGTTAATGCAAGTGGAATTTCTGTTCCAGGTGGAATTTTCGGCTTATTCGTCAGCCGCCTATCTTCTTCAAATCATACTCCTACGATACCGTTTGAATGAATTTGTGGCTAATCAACTCAAATTTCAAATGATATGGTGTAGAAAATGTTCTTAAGTAGTTAAATTTCTTGCTGTAGCAAGTGTTCTTCCTTGTCGTTCAAAACCTTTCTGCTATCGCTGGTGGAATTTGGAACGTTGTACGTGCCGGCGACTTATCTTCTTCAAAATGTTGGCAATGGTTTTACGATATTGATTGAATGAATTTGCGGCTGATTGATTCGGTTTGTCAAACGGTGTGCTACGGGAGTAATTCGGTCATGCCTGTTTAAATAAGATTGTTCGAAAATTTCGCGCGCACAATATGGACTATCGAAACATCGAGTCACCACAGAACGCTCCAACTGAGAGTTGTTCAGGCAGTACTGGTASCAGCAATGGCGGCCAAGGCACGTCCGATGAGGCAGTTGGCGACACGATTGCTGCACGGCTCACGTCCTTGATAGAAGGTAAGGCTCGCTTTAATTTGTCTTGCCTCAGTCTATTTCGGGTTGTAAACGCGATATTTTCGAGAAGATCGTTGAGGTGAAAGTGGAGGTGAAGTAGTGGCTATGGAGTCAGCGAAGTTGCTCCGCTCTGAGGGATGGAGTTCAGCATTTACTCTAATTCGGACGTGATTCTAATTCGAGTTTTTTTATATCTTAATTGTTGTGATCTTTCCATTCGGGAAAGTAAGTGTTGCATTGTCGTCGTCAGGTACTGGTACTTAATTGACAAACTATACGGCTGAGGTCTCCGATCCAGCTTTTAGAGAATTTCCGMCWTGCWTGCTAWCACTRMTGMTTTCAGATAATTATTGMGTTCTAGCTATCTGCAGTAATTGTGAATCATATCACGGTATGCCTGATGTTTGAGAGGGTATGATTGATGCCTGTTTGTAGTTTATTTGCATTTCAAAACATGGAACGGTTGTTCAGTTCATACTGTATGATCGCAAGTACTTTTGGAGGGGCAGTGTTTTGCATATTGGTTGATAATTAATGATCGTTTGAGGTGCACAATCTTGCTAGCTGCCATTGATCTTGCCGTTGTTTTGGCAAGCTTCAACAGCTAGCTCGGATGTAGTGCCAAGCACCAGCCGAGAAGTGAGCATAATAACAAAATTCTCTTGATCTTTTGCGGCCGCAGACAGCATCCAACATCAGTTCATTTCAGCCAAGGAGCAGTTGCAGCCATTAAGACTGTGAGCCTAAACATGGAAAGAAAAATGAAAGTCTATGTTGTGTCTTCACGTTTGAGAGGAGCTCTTAGGACAATACTATTTTGTGATGCATTTGGCTCGGTGTCCTTAAGGAGGTTCTGCTCGTTGTATTGCTCTGCCTCTGCTTCGGAGGCTGAATCCACGAACACTAACAGAGGACGTAAAAATGTTYAGTGAGATAAAAGGAAGCTCGGATGAAATCTTGGAGCGGCTCTATCGGACCCCGAAGCAAGCACTGCAACGTAGGGACGAACTAGAGGTAGAGCGCCAGGAAATTCATCGAGCAGCATGAACGGTGGATGAGGGTCTCATTGCTTATGTGGGCAGGTTTTGTTGTTAGCTTGTGGGAGAATTCCTGTCCAAATTGGTTATGGAGGCTTTGGTTGATGTGGAGTATTATTGAGTTGGGGATTGGGTGTTGGAGATGTGCAGGGATTGCCTCAGAAAGTAGTGGATGAAGAAATCACTGATATCGAGCTCTTGAGCCAAGCCCTGAATTGGTTACTGTTGAAGGTATTGCAGCATTGACCTTGTGATGCTCTTGTTTACTGCAGCTATGTCTCGGCTTGGGTTTAGGATTTAGGACTAGATGAAAGGAGATGAAGAATTCTATTGTGAGCCGCACCTGCCTTTGCAAACACAATATGAGCTCYAGATTGGACTCAAAAGAATCTGGATTCGCTTGCTATTCATCAATTTCAAGGGTGTTCGAGAAGATCCGCAAGAGTGTTGTGATTAGGGGTTTACAAAACAAACAAATTTCTGATGGTCATAATTCACAAGGTTCCTTGTTTCTAAAATGGAATTAAATTTTGTGTTGTGCAGCAAAAGTTGGTGGTGTTTACGCAGGGGGACAACATYGTGTACAAGGAGCAAAGTACCGAAGTAGCTGTCAAGTGAGTTTGCGTTCTTGATATATTTAGTAGGTTGTTGCTACGTTGGTGAAATATTATGGTGATGTGTAGCTCACGCTGGTCGTTTTAGCTGTTAATTTCTTCAGCTTCGATTTGTACTCTGTACGCCGTCCAGGGCTCGAGTTAGCTGGTCTCAATTCTTAGACTGTGAATCATTCTGGTAACGTTCCCAACCATGTTACTTGTGTGCACATTGCTAACTCGTGTGAAAGTGAATTGGCTCTCAACATGTGGCTGTGGTGTTTTCGTGTTTCTTCTGAGGTCYAGCGGGTGTTGTTGCTGTCGTTGTTAGTTTGGAATTGCCACATCATGAGCTCAAGGCATGCACGAGGACTATGTGACGGAAACCGAAGCTTGATTTCAGCCTCCGGCGGAAACCAAGGTTCTGCAGCTAAATCCCTTCAGATTGTGRTTAAAGAGAAATCTGTGCGGGGTCACCCTCTGTGCATTTTATYTGGTGATTCTTCAAGGGTACCACTTTACTTCCAATAAAATTGTGCAATATCAGTCGCATGATGAAATCTTATTTCATATCACTGAAACCTCAAATCTATATCGGTCGATTCACTCATCATGCATTGGATGTGTACAAGAGGTGGGTGAAAGCGTACATTCAAACTATGTATTTCGGAATCCTCTTAAATGTGCAATAGGCTTTAATTTGCAGTGCGAATTATGAAATAAGTCCTACAATGCTTGACAAGTGTCTTGGCACCTGCTTGTGTTCACCGCTCGGTTCACATGATAAAATGACAGGATCAGTACCCACATTGTTTTRCTTCATTCAGAGAAATGAATCTCGTCTGGTTCAGTTATTATGCATTTATGTGTGCACATGAGAAGCATACATGCTAGTGCCTTTTTCTCCAGAGCTTTAATCGTACGTATGKTCATTTGTACATATTGCAGTGGAGTCGAGATCAGCGGCAATTGTGGCCATAGGGGATGGCCACATGGCGAGTGCTACCATTCAATTGCAATTGCTGATTTCCAAGTTTCCGGAGCACATCCGGAAGATGCCCATGAAGAAGTTCTTGAAGGAGCATTGTCCCAACACCAGAGCCAGCACTCGCCCRGATGGGACAATATATTTTCAAAAAATGGAGGAGGACGCAGAAGCCTTCACGATGGGCGGGTTACAGCCTCCCGGTGAAGGCATTCTCAACTTCAACAATCTGAATTTTAACACTGGTTTTGCGCAAGGCTTTGGGACTGTAAGAAATACGCCAGGCTTCGGGACTGTAAGAAATACGCCAGGCTTCGCGTCTGTTCAAAATACCCCAGGCTTTGGACCATCTCAATCAAGTACGCTATATCATGACATTCTTCACCAGGCTTGAAATATTCCCTAATTAATATAACGGAGTGGTGAATATGCTTGCATTCATGTCTAGAGTTGCAACTTTGATCATCCTTCCAGCACCTGACTGAAGATAGATTATGGAATGACGTGAACAGAAGATTGATACACAAAACACAATTTTCGTTGATTAGCCATAAAGGATATCACTCCTTCAATAGGGAAACAATATTTTTAAGGGAACCTTCTATTGTTCGCAGTGACGGATTATRTTGGCGAAGGTGTCAGCAACAAATTAGCTGATCAGGTATTACATCTTTCCTCTATTTGCATTTTTTTTCTTTGGCAGTTCATCATCGGTCAGCATTCGGTTAAGCACAGCCAGGTCAGCCTTTTCAGTCTAATGACATGCATTAATATTCTGCTCATATTTTAATTACAGAAGGGCATAGAGCAGTATAGTTGGGATGAGTTCCTTGCTGCGTATCGAATGCAGTCAGCAATGAAAGGCCCGTCTGCTTGGGACACTCCATCCATACGAACACCTGGCATGGTAAGCATTAGCGAAGAGATGATCCTCGGSTTTAATMCTGCTTTTTACATTATTTGAGCTGGATTTGATATTTGCTGGCAATATATACAATGTAATGGTTTTTTCTTTATTCTAATGTATTTTCAATGATATAATACTGGGACTAATTGTCTGAAAGCCATTTTGGTCAGTTAATCTAAGCAGCAAACTAGATCTCGTTGTTTGCTGCTTTGATATCGTTTACACGAACTTATCGGATCTCATATGTGGCCACTGAATCCACGACCGAATTCGTGGGTMCTAAATATCTGATCGTGTTTGTCTACAGAACTGGAGGGACACTATGATGACTCGAAACTTCACCCCTATGACGGAGAAACTCTTCCCTTCAATGCTACCATCGCATACTGGTATACCCATYACTTCCAATGACAACGTGTATATGCTGGAAGAGTTAGTTCCCGAGTTTGTGACCGGACAAATTCATGAACATTTTTTTTCGTACTGGGCCTCTCTTATCCACAAGTTCCTAATCTAKCAATGGAAAGTCAACTTTAGAAGATTATTGCCAATTATMTTAACCTCCAAATGTTGATTTCACKGGTCAAAAACTGTTCAAAAACTTAGTCTTCAGTTTCTTCTTCCTAATGGTCTATTCTGCTACTTTCCTTACTGCTTCCCAAATGATTAACTCCAACTGCTATAGATTTGGAAGTGGTCACTTTTGAATTTTTGAACATGTAGGGCTCTTTTGTGGATGATAGTTTGCAACTTGTGTTGGTCATTTCACTTGAAATTAAGTTAATTCCATCTAGTTATCAGTTTACAATGTGGTTACTTGGAACTTTTTTGGAACTTTCTTGGAACTCTTTGAGGTCCTGGTCTTCTCATTCATCTGGTAGATTAGAAATGCTCAGTCACTGCTGTGAAAGAGTTGTTGTTCATTGCTTGATAGAGTCAGTTACTTCCCGGAGGGTTAGTTTCCTTTGTTAACATGAAGCACTTTGGTTGACAGGGAATACGMGAGGGGATGGAGCCAAGCGGAAGGCGACCACTTCTCGTGGACTCCGAATGTAGTAGTCTACCATTCTGTTCTCATAATACTTGGCAGCAAGTTGCTGCAATTCTTAGAAAATTTAGAGCTCTCTGGAAGAGCAATCTGTAGATCTCTAGCTCTTCCAACATCCTGCAAGTCTGTACTTTAAATTAATTTAWGRCTACGTGACTTGTATCCAGTGCCATGCTCTTCTGATTGTTAGTTTTGTTCAATGTTGGCGAATTATGCAAAGTCATTGTACCTTGAAACTCTTTAAAGTTCATTGCTGCGGAGAGTTGTACCTTGGATCGACATACGCAACTCAAGTTCCGAAAGGCAAAATAGTTGTACCTTGGATCCGATACTGTAACCATTCCAAACCTATTTTCAGTTTGTTGGCTCTGGCCAAGGGGAGGAGGCTTTGCATCAACTGCAGCTAAGTTATTGTGAGTAGTATCGTTCTCAAGTAGTATCATTCCCAAAAATACCGCATGTAAATTCTCTATGTATAAAATAATTTCTTAGAGTGCTAAGATAGGTCTGTAATCTTGGGCAGCACCATCATCCGCGGTGTGGCGACCTTTCAGCATTGGAGTCGTTATCATTTATGACGACAATAACTTCAAAACCTTGGAATCTTGGATACCTTTGATCTAGGGATCGTAATGCAAAATAATTGTTGTCATACAGTACTCGAGTACAGATGTAACGAGAGTAATTTCGGATAGCTCACGATTGTTTTTATGTCTGACAGAAATATCTAACTGCTATTCCCCAAAACTCCAAGAGAAAGGGAAAATATCTGCCAGACCAGATCACCCGCGAACGAACTCCAGAATTGTGAACTGTCACCACKGAGAAAAACAGAAAATGTGAAAGGTAGTGGAGACTCTGGAGTCTGGACAACCGTAAACCCTAAAACTGGTAACGGCCATTGGGACGTCATCGCACATTCGCACGCCCTCATCAACTTTCCAAGCGCATTGCGAACGTAGTGATATCAAGTAAGACTCCGAGTACTGGAAATGCAAGTGGACACAGCCATTCTTATGTGAGAATTGCTCAAACGTGTTGTTAATATCAAACCCTAGTTCATAATCACAACCTCCTAAGTATGCTTGGCGCATTTCCGACAGCTCCAACTGTACAAGAGAAAGGATAAAAGACAAACATAAGGAACACTAAGATGCAAAATTTCAGATTGGAATAAACCAAAGGTTTCTCTAAGCATAGTACAAAATTTCTTATCCACGAGTAAGACCATGTACCGTAGCGGTAAGATTACTACCTTACAAAAGCAAAATTTGCGGTACACACTGAGGAACATTCTATTACCAGGCAGAGTTGACACTTTAGTGCTTCATCCTCTCGCCTCCCATACGCAGTACTCAGAAGAAGAATTATCAATGCAGAAAGGCTACCTAGTAAAACTATCAAAACCACTTCAACGATCCATAACTAACCATCTTTTCAATATCATACCAGCCTCAGACGCTGTACAGCTCGTTGATCTCGTTTGAAATCTCTTCCTCCTTTTGGCGCCCATACACATCAATACTCATATCCTGCTTAATGTTATCAGCGTCGTTCACCACGACCTCCGCGTTCAGCACACGCTTATCCTGAAGGTTAAAGTTATAATCCGACTTGACGCCATCCCGCGGCACCAAATGCAACAAATTCTGCTGCGGATGATCTCGTTTCCACGTACGCGAGGCGCACTTCGCACGGAAATTGAACTCATCACAGATACTTCCCGCCTGAATCTCAGCCGGAAACACCGACAAATCCTCCTTCAATGCCACGCCAAGTGTAGTGGCCGTGACACACTTGTAGCACGTCACGCCGCCATTCTCCATGCACTCCAGCGTCCCGGCCGTCACAGGCTCTATCACGAAGGCGTCTTTCAGCTTGCCATTCTCGTCCTTCCTGAAACAATGCGCCAGGCCGAGGACAATGTAGTCGTCTTCGCTCCAATCCGGGTCTTGTCCATGGACGTCACTGCCGGCTCTCGTAACAAACGTCCGCTCCTGCTGTTTGTTTCTTAATGAATTTGACACCACGAAGGACTTCAGCTTTTGACCAGCGAAGGAATTTGCACTGCGGTATCGCACCTGGATGCCGCTTGAAGACGCGCGGGTAGAGGACGCGGCCCTGTGGTGAAGCGCGGCGACGTCCATGGAAGGGGAGATTCTGCTGATAGTTGCGGCCATGGAGGTCGCCATTGCTGAGAAGCTCCTGGACGAGGATTGCGATCAAGGTGAAAGAGCGATGGAGAAGCTTTGCAAAATTGTTGCGAAAGGGACTGAGAAAGTAGGAGAAACAAGGAAGATGGGAAAATCCTTTAGACGATAGGATAAGAGGCTCGGCTGAGAACCCCTGAGACAGGGTATCACAAGGGTATACATCCCCGGGTAATTGAAGGCTCACTGGGCTCATTGGATTTCTGGGACTGAAGCAGTCAGGTAGAAGCACCTTTGAGCGCCACTTGAAGCAATTCCAAGCAGAATTTTTTTGAGTTAAAAACTGGGAAGGTTTGGTGGCTGGACATCCAGTCTCCAAGTAAGATATTTACAATTCCCACAAACACAAGCATWACCCGAATTGAGTTCCAAAATGCATAAATAGAGAAACTTCATGTAGACTCAATGCTCAGTAAACTGGCGTGACCCAGTAATGAAAATGACATTCCAAGAAGACCTTGCTTCACCAGTTTGGATTGAAGTGAAACAGAGCTCTTTGTTACATAAATAGAATGAATGAAACAATTAGAGGAGCCTCAATATGGCGCCAGGAATTGTCAGGCATTTGCTCTGTGCAAACACCTGACGCAATCAAATGAAGTACGTCTAAATAAATTTAATCTATTTACAAACTGAAACGAAAGTTACAATGAAAGAACAAAGAATTCAACAGGAGATGCTGCAGGATCACATCTGCAGACTATCTGTTGAGTTTTCTTACAACCCTTTATGCAAGGCAACAACTCACCGCTGGAAGCTCATCGACAAATAATCCCAGAAGTCGATAAATACTGAAGAGGAAGAAGCAGACCTTGATGCTGATTCTTTTCRCCATCATCTACAGGRGAYAATGCCCAGCTCMACCCAATGAGTGAGGAAGTATCTGAGTCAGTTTATGTACAGGTCCAAATGAATGAGTTAACCACTGAAAACTCGGTCGTCAGCGGCATGTACTACGAGTGTCTCACTGGAAGGGTCAGTGGTTAGTGGCGTGGAGGTCCTGTACACGAAGGTTGAGCCTCCCCACAAGAGGAGCAACATGGCTACGAGGCAACCTCCGGCAAAGAGGTAGAATTCATTCGCTTTTGAGAGACTGGTTCCAATGATGGCCACAAGCGCCACCGTCACAAAATTACCTGCATTTCAATCCCACAGGAGCAAGCACACACATGAGTCCATTAAACACCACAGTTGATGGACAGCATTGGTATTGAAACAGCATTGTTTAAATACCATTTCCGTGTTTTCTTTTGGACTTTTTCACAGTTTTAAACACACAATGAAGGCAATAGAACAGTGTCAATATAGTATTGATCCACCAATCAATTAACCAGCACGAAACAATTGATATTCAGAGGGAAGGGAATTTTGGGATGAAGCCGCACAAGAGCAGCAGGACGAAGCGTACCTGCAGACACAGTGAAGAGCCACGCCGCCTGGACAACAGACTTCATTGAGTCCGGGGCTTGAGAGTACGCAAACTCAAGACCAGTGATGCTGAACATGATTTCCCCAGCAGTCATCACCACATTCTGCGGAATCTGCCAGAGTATTGACAAAGGCTGGTTCGACGCGCCTTGCCCGTCGATGGCTTGCTGGAGGAATCCCGAAATGAGGAATGCCAGGGCGCAGAGAATCATTCCTGTCACCATCCTGGCAATTGGACGCAGCGAAAACCGGCGAGACTCAAAGAACGGGTATATCACCAAGTCGAACAGTGGGATCATCAGTGCAATAAGTATTGGATTGAGAGCCTGTGCACAGAAACACATCCACGCCACATAATAAGAAACCAAGACGATAAACAAGTGGCTGCAAAGCTACAATATAGGAGAACACTCAGACCTCTTGAATTGACCATCTCTCATTAAATATGACTTCCTTGAAGATCGAGCACACACTTGTCCCACTATCATTCACTGCAGTATAATTGCCACACATTCAGACTATGACACAGTCAATTCTTGGGGGCCCCACGTAGTCGAATTGAAGAGGGTCAGGATGTGGCTCGTTTCAAGTCAGGGATTAGGCTTCGTTTTCAAGTAGCAACAAACAGTTTACATGAGAACCTACTCTCAATTCACTGTGTATGTAGGTAGTATTGATGCAGCCGATCTCCTCCCAAAGCCAAAGTATTAAAAAATGAAGGAGAAATAGTATCTGTAACACTGCAAAAGCATCCAAACTCCAGTCTTCACAAGCCCACAAAAGCATCCCTAATCTAGAGATACGGAAAAGAGCCAAGACCTGCATCTGGTCAGGCTCGATGTTGACGTTGAAGAACCAGGGGACGTGGCCATCCAGAGAGCTCGCTTGGAACACCCACTTGGACGATTGTTGGTCGTAGAGAGCCCAGAAAACAGGCGTAGGCAGAAGCAAAACAAGCACACGCATGAGCCCCTTGACATCCTCCACAACGGCGCCACTATGCTTGGATTTAGCGCTGTCCAGCCAGTGCTCTCCCTCAGATCGTCTCTCCCGCAGCTTCACCGCGTCCACCACCACGCTCCCCACCTCGGCAAACACATTCCCCTGCGGTAAGTGATGTTTTTCAAAATTAGCAAACTTATGCATCCTTATGTTCTGATAGCCATTTTTGATAGAGGATATTAAATTTTTTTATTATCTGTTGCTTGGCACATTCTCGGCACRTTGTCACATTTTTGGCTAATTGCTCCCAAATGGACCTTTACTGACATAAGCCAAGAACTTCTTCTAACCATTTGACAAAAATTCGTGCAAAAARAAGTTGCACTGAAGTAAACAAGCCATTGACTGAACCCTGTAAAATGATTGCAAGATGTTTTCCTTCACATWGTAGAATGTTGGTTCTTCCCTTGTGTACTCTATTCATATAATCACCAACAATAGAATTGCAAGAAACAATCTAGTMTGACCCAACTTTTACTCTCTAGGCAACTGAGAATAAAAAGGAAAGCACCTGATTTTATCAAACGTGTGACATTCACAACTAAATGCATCACAAGACAAAGTGACTGCATCTACAATCGTCCAAATGAGCATTTGAGCATGGTTCCCATCATTTTCTGGATCTTCTTGGGAGTCAAGAGGGATTCCATATTCTCTTTGCATGCATTTCTTGGAAAACGTATGAATATACTATGAATTTTCAGAGTGCTGAAAATAGGTGTAGCTAACTCGACCCTAGGYTCTCAAGTTCAAGTTCAGAGGACTTCCATTTCAGGCATAAATCTAGATTGGACATTTTTTCCAATAAGTCATACCAAGGTGCAGATACCTTATACGCTACTTGAAAGAATTTTYTTGTGMAATCAYTGAAACTCGATCATCGACAGTGGTGAAAAATCTCCATTCATTTCAGAGGACTTCCAAAGCAGGCAAGAATCCAGACGGGACGTTTGTCCAATAGGTCACAACCAGGTGCAGACACCTTATATTATACGTGATTCTCGAAATAATTTTTGGTGGAGGCTTTAAGACTCGGTCATCGAAAACGGTAGAAAGCTTCCATTCATTTCACACATCTGAATTCGCTATGCATTTTGAAACTTGGGGTATGTAATCCATACCTGTGGAGGCTGATCATAGTACGTCTTCCTGCCAAACCAGAAGATGAGCAGCGCTCCCATCATGAACACTGCGGGGACGGCGAAGGCGAACGCGTAGGAGTAGTGGACGCGGAAGTACGGTCCTGCGACTGTGGAGAAGAAGGAGCCGACGTTGATGGAGAGGTAGTAGAGGGAGAAAAACTGACGCTGCACGCGCTCCTTCAACGGTCCGTCGGGCATCGTGAATTGGATCTGGTCGCCTCCGAATGCTGCTCCGCAGGGCTTGATTMCGCCCGTGCCGAGGGCGATCAGACCCAAGGCTGCGGAGGTGGACCAGAAGAGCGTGTTGCGAGTGCTGGGATCCGGCGCCGGGAATGCAGAGAGCGCCATCACCCAATTCCCGAGGCAGTAGACCAGGGATAGGTACAAGATCGTCCGGTACTTGCCCTGCACAAATTGAAACCCTAAAACCTCAAAACAGGAATGATATAGACAAACCAAAGCTCTTGAAAGCAACCCGTAAGCAATTTCACTAGTACGAGGCTGCAAAGCTATTACTTCTAACCTGATGACAGTTAGGAGTGCATCATGCACGTMAACATTTCTATATAAGAAGATAAATGCTACAGATGTGTGAGGAAAAGCAGCTAGRCCATCGGAAATCTTTAAACTGCACAAAACTTCACGATTTGTTGTCATTTTTTAGCCAAATCATTTCTTTATACAATTTGGCAACATTTTKCCCTCCCARAGAGGCCTAGGACTAAAAACGGTGAATGTGAGAAGCAAAGAAATGAAAACTTCGCACGCAAGAAGTTTTTAACGCCCATTCTTTGGTTCTAAAGAAAAAGTGTTACTCATATAAAGTGTTATCTCAGAAGAAGAAGAAGGCAGTAGACAAMTGATAGGTACAACATCGTTCAGTACTTGCCCTGCGCAAATTGAAACCCTAAGACCTCAAAACAGGAAATTGCCATTGACAACCGAAGATCTGGAAAGCTATCAACACATAATTACAGCGAAACGCACCCAGACGCAATCACTGATGAAGGCGCCCAAGAGCGGCGTTGCGTAGCAAGCCACAATGAAGAGGTGCACGAGCTCCGTAGACTCATTCTCACTCAATCGCAGGTGCTGCACCAAGTAAAGCGCCAGAATCGTCTTCATGCCATAAAACGAGAATCGTTCACAAAACTCGTTCCATATCAAGTACTTGATACTCCCCGGAAAGGCGCTCAAAATCGACGTCGAATCCTCCAGCTTCGCCTTCGAATTCAACACCACGCCGTTCTCCTCGTCGGCGGTGCCAGATCCCAACTGCGCGTATGCGCCATTCGAATGCTCCTCTGTTTCCGCCATCGCCACTCCCAAACTTCAAACCCAACAAACTCAAATGCTATGCGCAAAGTAGATCATGATGAAGAATGCAAGAGCTTGATCTGCGGAGGAGGAGTTGCGTGAGGAAGGTGGCAAGCTAAACGTGGAAACGAAATATCATTTCCAGAAGATCGAAATCCTGTGAAGGTTGTCTGTTGCGGCAGGAAGTGTGCACGATTGGGTTTGCTTCACCCTGGGATGAAGGCTGGGATGACCGTTGGAGGATGAATGAGGGGATCCATGATTCTGGTGGATGACTTCCGGGTGGACCTTGGACTCCATGGAATCTGACCATCGGTCACCAGGGATTCAGGGTTGGCGTAGTTTACCCTTGAATTCATAGGGCCGGGGTGAACTGGCCCTCTTGCTCGGCCACTCCAAGTCATTCCAAGAGTGCAAGTAAAATAAAAAGTCCCCTATTTCAAGTAAAATAAAAAGTCCCCTATTTTAGGCTTGAATAGTTTACCTGTAGACCTCTCCTAGCTAATTTGGGGCCTGAGATTGCAAGTAGGAATTCAGAATTTGTAAATTCTATCAATCATGCGTGGAAAATAAAAAAATTCAGGGTTTTTTCGAGTGGTTGATCGAGGGGTCACGCCACCCCGGCCATTCATAGGGCTAAGGTGAACTGATGGCCAAAGAGGATTGACCCTTTTATTGCGGCCGGGGTGAATTGACCCCTCACTAGGCCATTGAGAATTTTTTTGAAATTCTCTATTTTTCACGCATGATTAAAATTGACAAATTTTGAATTCATATTTGCAACAAGAGGACCCAAATTAACAAGGATAGGTGTACAAGGTACTTTGATTTTTGTCAAATTTGAAAAGAGGTCTATTTGTATCTAAATGCATGTTACAGCTACCCTGAAATCTTTAAATTCCATTGAAGACCCTATGTTATAGCTTCCAAGGATTTTTGTATAAATGAATATAAAGTATACAAAAATAATCTATAATACTATTGTTTTTTTCAAGTTTTTCAACCAAGACAAACGACCCTACCATCCTTTCACTTGCGGCCCTTGTCAAACAAGAATTTCTGAAAATAATCATTGATTACACATTCCAAAGGTCTTGAACATTTCCAAATTATATATAAAACTAATAGTTGTGCACTTCCCGATTTACAAAAAGTGACTTGACAATTTTGTTGTTGCATACTCTTTACACCTTATAATGCCAAACAACACAATGAAGCAAAGGAAAAAAGTTTGGTTGTTGAAATTTGTTCATTCACTACAAATTTGGGATTTTGTTCAAATTATGGATGTCAACACGTTTAAGATTAATTTGAAAAGGGTACAAACTTTATTGTTTATCAATAATGTTGAAATTGTCATGTGAGCTGCATGTTTGCTAATTTCGCGTTGACCCGACTTTGTGGAGCGTACATTGGCCATTGGGAGCGGTTTGAAGACATGTTCAAGAGCCGGCATCTCATTTGGGACCTCAAATGTCTATGACCTCCACGTGGAGGTTTGGAGACTCATCTTTTTCAAGTTGAGTCTCCCACGTGATGGAGTGAGAGGTTTAGCCTCATGGGCTTCATCCAAACATGCAAACATTCTTCAAGAATGGCATTGACTTGACTATTGTAGTTTGATAATGAGGTTTTTCCAGTTTCTTTAGAAGCTTTTCCTCATTCTTATTACTTGAAAAAGATCTCGCTATGTTTATTGGTGTATGCATAGTGAAAATTGACACCTAAAGTAGTTCAAAATTGAGTTTTGAGTGTTTTTTGAAGTGTTTTGCGTGTGCTGGAATTGCAAGACAACTTGGAGTGTTAGCACCATAGCCTTGGTTTTAGGGTGTTTTAGCCTTGGAAATGGGTCTTACATCTATAAATGAATGCTTAGTGCATTATTGACCATAGATTGAGTGCAATCTGCATGCATCTTGAGGACGCACGTACATCTGCATCTGCTGCGAGTGAACTTATCTGCATCGCCATGGTTTCCAGTCGAAGTCCAGTCTTCTTATTATTTGCCTGCCCACTTTCTCTTGTTTTCCATTCCTCTTCTTCGCTTCTCGTTCGTCTAGTATAGTGCTGACTAGAATGCGCTTGCAGCGGAAACCTCCGCGGTTATTTTTTGGATTCACGATGAGTTTTGCACTCGATTAGACCGGTGACTACACCTGTTCGCCATGAGCGTGTTTGGAAGTTCAGGCGTGGACACCGTGGGTGCGATGCTTCCTTCCACGCAGCCAGTGGAGGTCAGTACGCTCCCTTTGTTTCTTGTTGTAGGTCCCGTCTCATGGTATGTTGTGTCTCTGGTCTCTCWGTAGCCAGTAGACCAGCCTTAGCCAGTACCAGCTGAAGCCTCCTCATGAGTGGTTTTTCTTTTGAAATGAAAAAAGTTTCGCAATTCCATTACTGAAGTTACGTTGAAGGGTCATCTTGAAAATCTTCCTCGGGAGGATCCGTCTACGTAGTTTGGCTACTTGTTGCAGAACTTGCGTTATTTCTACAAGGGCTCTGTGTGTCGTGGAAGTTACTCTTCTAGTTTTGAGAGCGATATACGAGGCGGGAATTAGATGCATTGCGTAGGCTTGAACAAAAGTTGAGACGTCAATGCTTCATCCTTACAGACTTGTGTGTGTTTCTTAAATGGGTGGAGTCGCCGACGACGGTGGTATGTGTTGCATGGTGCTCTGAGGTCCACAGATCCAAGGATTGTTGTTCGAGCATGTGTTCACCCTGTGGGTCGCTTGTTACCAGACGGAGATGCTTGTCGAGTCCTGATTGTCATGCTTCAATAGGAGTTGATCGGGCAGTTTTTCCTTGTGGTGGATCTACGCTTCAATCCCTCRAAGGATTCCAGCGCTCCCACTTTAAATCGGACTCTCACAAGTTTAATGTGAAGAAGCTTGCTGGTAGAGGAAGCACTGAACGAGGATGCTTGTAGCTGGCTGAGGCCTACAAGGGTCATGCAAGGAAGACCGTGGAACTGAGCGCAAGCTGGACGGTGACGGCGGTTGGTGACCGGAGTAGCCAGTCCCAAGGGGGAAGTGACCGGTGATCACCGGTCATTTGGAATTTGGCGACCGATTCAGCCGGTCACCCGTGTACGGTTTGGAAACAAACTTTTGAGTGATGTTACTAGGATTCTTTTAAGGTGGTTGAAATGTGATTCACCCTTTTATTTGCAAACCCACATACATTGCATTCGGATATTTCTAGACTCCAATTCTGTTCATCAGTGGGCCGAAGGGGATTGGAGGTATTGGCATTTGATATCACCACTCGGACACAAGGGTATAGACACGTGGGTAGAAAGGTTTTTGTATCTTGACCTAAAGTTTGAGATTAGGGTTAATCCTTGATATTTAGCTATTTGCACTTGGTTCATTGATACACATTTCACAATCCTCAGTTAGAGGGGGTGCAATGCATAATGGACAAGGGCAAGGGTGCACCCAAGCCGTTTAGACTAGTTCCTATCGGGGAAGCTAGTACGGAGGAGGTGCAGCTTTACTTGATTGAAGAGGACCTCCAAGGGGTCCTTGAGTCATTCCAGAGCCTTCGTGTGGAGTCTAGTGGATTATCTTCACGACATCAGCTTTAACAAGCGCCTCAACCGTTTGTCCTATCACCGGTGGCTCATAACCGACTTGGAGTTCAACCCTTTAGTCAGCCAGGCACTAAAGTGTTGGGTCCAAAAGCTATCAAGTTTTGGACTCAACAACAAGGAGTGCGTCTAATTAGGGATTTGAGAGCGAAGCTCCCTGTAATTGGAGCTCTGTTGAGTCGGGCAAGGGAGCGAGTGAAGTTGGTGGATTTGGTGGATTTGGTGATTCCACAAGTGGCCATGGTATTGAAGAACAAGGGGCAACGCCGAGAAGTGGTGAGACACATTTTTGAAGGGGCAATTCAATTGCCAACATTTTTGTTGATCTTCACCGAGTTTCAAGCGGAGGACTACTTGTTTCATTCGACCTGGCAGTGAGAGCAAGGTTGGTGGCTCAAGAGGCCATCTAGTGTCTGGGATGCACTAATGCTTGCCTTCCTTCATTATGAGGTACCCCGCACCATTTATTCCAACGCTATTGAGGGCAAGCACGAGGCTTGGCAATACTATTTGTAAATCCAAAAACTGGATTCACCTTGGCATACGGGATATACTAGAAGTGGTGTGCCATTTGCGAGTGACACTACCTCAGAGCCATCGGGAATCCAGGGAATTGTGCCAGTTCGACTAAGAAGCCAGCGGCCATTCACTAGCTCACGAAGTTCCCACGAAATCACACAAGAGACTACTGAGGACCACACAGATTGGGTGGAAGCAACCACAAGTGATGATGAGAAATCTCAAATCACTGTGGTAAACCACGGGGTAAGGTTCC
Organism: Pleurozium schreberi; assembly: GCA_006891605.1. Classification (NCBI taxonomy): domain Eukaryota; kingdom Viridiplantae; phylum Streptophyta; class Bryopsida; order Hypnales; family Hylocomiaceae; genus Pleurozium; species Pleurozium schreberi. Next base: position 178,794 of record VACF01000656.1, read on the forward strand.
TTTATATTGAGTCAATTTTCGCTTGGGACGAGATGGCTTCACCATATGGAGGTACCGACCATGGGATGCGGCATTTTTCAGGTGCCACAGGCACCATGGAGGTTGATGATTTTCGAAGAAAATTCACCATGTGGTGTAAGCTTCAAAAATCACACAACATGAATTTTAATCCATACATGGTGTGAAGAGCATTGTTTGGATGCCTTGAAGGAGCGCCACTATTAGATTATGGGGAGTTTGAGCTTGCTCACTCCACGGAGATTTTGGCATGGCGGAACTATTATGCACCCAACTATGTTGATGTATGGGAAGGAGGGCCAAACGTTGTGCCACAACCGAACAAGGGCAAGAAAGAAAATGGGAGCACAAGGACGGAAGGCTCGGAGGCCACCGGGACCATGACCACTACACTAGTGGTTGACCCACCACCTTTCAACCCCACTACACGATTTTTCATGCAATTGCAACAGAATTATCATGGTCAACGGGCTGATAAGATGAAGTCACTTCACACTTTTGCATGTGGAAGTGATGAATCATTGCAAGAAGCACATTCAAGACTGAGGCGATTAATTTTTGCCACGCATGGGGTAACTGAACAGCAAGCTGTTCAACACTGGTACAGTATTTTGGACAAGGAATTAAAAACTCTTGTCTGTGGTGAGGCTTTAAGGTTAGGTGTACCACCAACCTTAAGGTACGTTTTTGAGACGTCTGAGAGAATTGAGATCAATCTCTTGGAAGAAAAGGCCGCCATGGGGTTCTTGCGAAAAGAAGAAAAACTGCCAGAGAAGACCAAGTCTGCAAAAGTTAGTATTCTAGCTAATGCAGGGGATGCAGATATTGTATGTTTCAATTGCGGCGGAATTGGTCATTGTCAATGGATGTTTTTGCAATGACACGGAGCAAGACCATGGTGCCGGATGTACCACGGGGAGCGAGTTCGGGGTTGAAACCCCAGCAAGGGGAGGCCAACCGCCAAGTACCACTACCAGAGTCTTTTACATTAGAAGATGTCGTGCCTACATCATCCATGGTATCACTAGTACCAAACTTCAGCGGCCGCCGTGCTATTCAAGTCACCACCAAGGATGGTCAAGGTACGAGTTCACTATTGGAGGCAGCCACAACAGTTTGTCAAGCTCCATTGTTTTCTACATCCATGATTTCACAAGCAGACTTTAGTGCATCTGCAGTATTCCAATTGGCGGCTACCATGTGTGCGGATGGCACCTCAACACCAGTTAGCGCCATGGAAATCATGCTTGAGCCACAAGTAACGGCAATCGATGATTGGACCGAAGCAGAGGGGCTTTTATCGGCAACTGCTCGGTTGAAAACCATGCCAGCACGTCCGGCAATAGAGCGATCATCCATCACTCCCGGAGTGGTGGTACTTGACAATTCCCAAGGCATTTTCCAACTTGTTGGGCCTAAAGGGAAAGTTTTTGCACCTCGACAAGTACTATTGGATTCCGGTGCACAACTTTTGATGCTAGGTGAGTCAGCGATTGAAGGTTTGGGTTTGATCGAGGACACGATATAGAGTGGAGAGTGGAGACGTGTCCGTGGACGATTAGTACATCTATGGGAGGGACGGAGCAAGCAAATGGCATCACAAAGAACGAGTTGACACTACGACTCCGTTATGATGATGTTGAAGATGCTAGCTTCATGAAGGTGAAAGCTATAGTCACGGAGGCCAAATCTTACAATGTTTTGGTAGGGGCTATGGTATTATACCCTATGGGTTTCACCTTAGACTTCTGGGAGGAGACGACGTCATATAGACCAAGATGGCAAGCAAGGGATGGGCGCAAGGCTCAATTTCCAACTCGTTTTATACGAATTCTTACCGGTAATTTGGCTGATCTCTATTGCTTTTTTGGGCTTGTAACAAAAGGCCAACCTTAGTTTGAAGAGGATTTTGAGAATCCTTCTATCCTCGCTTCAGTTACCAACATTCAAGAAGAAAATGACATTCAGATTGTGGAAGCTGGGGGCGAAGAATTTTATCAACCAAAGGTGGAATCGGCGTGGAGGAGCACCACCAAGCTACAACAAGCCGCAGAGACTGTGATCCAGGAGGCGTGGCAACAATCTTTGTTTCCATAAGATGGAGAGGTAGAGGGAAATGTGAACGATGACGGCCCACCTCTGGATACTGCTACGATTCATTGGAAGCCGCTAGACGAAGGTATTACACTTTTGGAGTTATTTGGTGGTATTGGCACTGGATTGGTTGCAGTGTTACAGGCAGGTGTCAAGGTGAAACGTTATCTATACATGGATAATGACAATATGGCACTCCAAGTAGCCAAGCGTCATGCCTGACGATTGCGCCAAGCTTTTCCATCATTATTGAGCACTACTGCTATCAAGACCGCATTCTCTGCATTACCTAGTGATATTTCTTTGATTTCACATGATGACATCCTACGGTTGGGGTCCGTGGATCTCATTATTGCGGGATGGCCATACCAAGGCATGTCTATGGTGGGTAAGCAGAATGGCTTGAAGGACAACCGTTCTTCATGGTTTTATGATATGGTGCGGGTGATACGTTCTATCCAGACTTCTCAAACGAGACCACCGGGCTATATTATTGAAAATGTACCCGTGGTCAGTACTTCACGTACTTGCACACTCGAGAGTATACACCGTGTTTATGGAATTCTTGGAATTCCACTTTTACTGGATACGGCAGCAGTGGGCTCTCGAGCTCATAGACCGTGACTTTGGTGGACCAATATGGCACCACCAAAGTTGTTGCATGCAGCGGCTGCATGTATTCAACGACCTGATGTGTACGTGAAGGATATTTTGGATCCTCATCGTTTACCAAGGCGTGTTTATCATAATGACCAAGCTCCATTAGCGGTTGTCAACCGCAAAGATGAACCACGAAGGGCTATGCCTACATTCGTGAGTTTTTCTAGGTCCTATGCCTTTAAAGATAATGGACCAGGTTTAGGGTGGAATGCTCCCACTGAAGAGATGGTTGAGCCCAATGCCGATGAGCGGGAACGAGCCATGGGATTCTAAACTGGAATCACTGACATCCCGGGCATCACCAAGTTTCAGAGACGATATCTTATTGGCCAAGCCATGGATTTAAATTATCTCTCTTGGGTGGTTTCACTTGTCGTGGCCGAGCAGAAGCGTATAGCTTCCACTTTAGCGGTCCACTTTGGATTTTATGAGCTTCAGACGGCCATAAAACCATCAAGTTCTGGCAACCCAGACTTGATGTTTGGGGGGCGGAGAGGCCTTTACAGCTCATCCATGGGAGTTATGGAAGGATACTCCATTTTTCACGACTCCTCGAACAAGTTGATCTAGTTGGGAACAATTGACCAAACATGAAATCAATTTGGAGGAGCACGTTGAGAAATTATTGTTTGAAGAACACATGGAGGGCCAAACAAAAGAATTTTGGCGCTTAAGCCAAGTTGAAGAATAGTATGGCATGATTGCGATGGAGCAAGAAGACTTTGCTCCAAGTGGTGTGCAATAGCAACCAAAGGTGGAAAAACCTGCTTTAAAGGAAGATTGGAAAGAAACGGTGACCAAAGAAAATTGGAAGCTGTTGGTAGGCCTGGAGGATGAAGCAAAGATAAACGGGGAGAAAGAGTTCCCCAAAATGTATGTGGATTGTTTTGCCTTTAGTCTCAAGGATTTGGGAGTATTGAAGGGACAAAAGGTACGTATAAACTTGACGGATGATGCACCAATTTATCGCAAACCGTACAAGTACAGTGAGGTAGAGCGCAAGATGATTCAAGACCGAACCAAGGAGTTGTTGGAGGCTGGATTTGTGGAATTAGCTTCACGGGATTGTGAGTATGCATCGGCGACAGTTATGCCATCCAAAAAGGACGTTTATGGAAACTGGACTGAGAAAATGATGTGTGGGGATTATCGTAGAATTATTAAATTCACGAAGTCAGACCGTTATGCAATGCCAACACTGGAGGAGAATTTCAATGCCATTAGCCATGCCAAAGTATTTAGTACGTTGGATCTCCGGTCGGGTTATCATCAACTTGGTATTCAAGAAGGTGATAAGGAGAAGACAACATTTTGGGGAATTGATGAGGATGGGAAGGATCGATTTTACCAATGGAAGTTCCTCCTATTTGGCCTGAAAAATGCACCAGCAGAGTTCGAAAGGGTTATGGATCGCATGTTTTCTGGCTTGGATTTTGTGAAATGCTATATTGATGACATTATTATCTATAACATGAACCAAAAACAACATAGGGCTCACTTGATAGAGGTATTTGCTAGACTACGACTTCACGGGTTGAAACTACATCCGAGCAAATGTAAGTTTTATTATGACCGAGTGGAGTATTTGGGCCACATGATATATCCTGGTGGATTGGGAGTGGTAGCTAGTAAAGTGGAAGTGATGTTTTCTATACCAAGGCCGAAAGATGTAAGCCGATTGTGGGCATTTTTGGGTTTGTGTAATTATTATCGGAAATTCGTAAAAACGATCAGTGCCATAGCAAAGCCATTGACCATGCTAACAAGGAATGATCAACTTTGGATGTGGGGAGATGAGCAAGAGGCCGCCTTCAAGCAGTTGAAGGAACGTTTATCATCGGCACCGATATTGAGAAGGCCAATTTCTCGCTTGTCATATCAGTTACATACGGATTGGAGCTCACTGGGGATTGGTGCAGTGTTGACTCAAATGGACGATGATGGCAAGGAGTTTGTAGTAGCTTATGCCAGTCGCTCCAACAACAACGCGGAGGCATAGTATAGCTCATATGAAGGAGAGTGTTTGGCGGCAGTATGGGCGATAGCGCATTTCCGGTGGTATCTTTATGGCAACAAATTTCTTCTAGTTAAGGACCATCAACCACTCAAGTGGCTAATGGAGTCTGACGAGCTTACGGGAAAGCTTGCACAATGGGCTCTAATGCTTATGGAGTATGACTTTAAAGTGGTACACCACGCCGGTTTAGTGAATATGGACGTGGACAGCTTGAGCCGCAATCCAAGCCTTAGTCAAGTGGACTCTACGGGAGTTCGATGGTACGTAGATGAAGAAGAGGATTCGTTACCAGGTTGGCATTCGGATGCCTACTTGAGTATTATGGCAATAACTGGAGACACTACCGAGGAAGCCATCGTGGCCACGATGGATGCGGATGGAGGTGAAGAGTTTGGGGGCGCCAAGGATATTTTTGGTGATGTGGAGGTAATAACATATTTGAAGCATGGTGAATTGGCGATAACCAATTAACCATGTCTGCCAAAGAGAGAGATCGGGTTCTACAACGAGCGAAGCAGTTCGTGTGGGAGGGGGCTCATTTGCTTCGGGTATGGCCAGACGGCACTGAAAAGGTGGTACCGACACCTTATGAAAGAGTGAAGTTGATCATGCATGCTCACGAGGACTTGGAGCACTTTGGAGTGCGGAGAACTCACAGCTTGCTACAAATTTATCATTGGTGGCGAGGTATGCAAATCCAAGTCCAACAATTGATAGCTAGATGCATGGTATGTGATAGAGTACGGGCATCATTTAATGCCTCCATGCCTCAATTACAACCGTTGCCAATCATAGGATTGGGCTATAGATGGAGTTTGGACTTTGCAGGACCATTGCCAATTATACCACGACACAACAAGTATGTGTTGGTGATGATTGAACACTTTTCCAAATGGATTGAGTTGGTGGCATTACCTAACAAGTTCAGTGAAAGGGCAAGGTATTCATTTTTGGATCATGTTTTGAGTCACTTTGGAGTTCCAGCAGAGGTGTTGACCGATCAAGGACGTGAATTTCTTGGCGAGTTTCAAGCCTTATGTAAGCAAACGATGATTGATCACCGCACTACTTCATGTGATCATCCCGAAGCAGATGGATTGGCGGAACGCATGGTGCAAACCGTCAAGAGGGGGCTTCGGAAGTATAGCTTGAAGAAGGGGCATCATGGGGATTGGGACTTGCAACTTCCGTGGATAGCCATGGGCTACCGTTTTAGTAATCAAGCCTCCCTAGCTTCTTTCTCACCTTATTATTTACTGTTTGGGCACCATCCTGTTTTACCAATGGCAATCAAACAAGATGTAGACAAGATATTGGATAACATGGATGATCCGGACATGTGGGCACGTGTATGCGAGCAACGTGCAGAATCGTACAAGAGGGTGATGCCCATGGCTTTGGAGAACCTTTCTATTGCACAACATAGAGACACTTTGCATTATGCCACAATATAAGGAGGAGGTTATAGGCCTCAAGTGCGGCGTTTCCTGCCAGGAGACTATGTTTATTTGTAGCAAACGGCGCCCACTATACTCGATGTGACTGCGGGGCGTATTATTCTACGGATGCGTGAGGTGCTCAAGTCAGGAGTGTTGCTCTTGGAAGGTTGTGATGGCAAGATTTGGAAAGACCACATGCGCAATTGTGCGCCGTGTCACTTGCCTCACATTGATGGACGAATAGACACTAGCAGTTTGCGGATTTCCGCTGGGCTGAAATGTGTCTTATGTGTCTTATGTGGCTGCACCAAGGGCGCCGCTACTATGGTGTTGTGTGATATTTGTTCCACTGGATGGCATACGGATTGTTTGAGTCCGCCGTTGCAAAAAATTCCGACAAACCGATGGACGTGTCCTAAGTGTGTCTCCAGCCGCAAACAAACGTCTTTGATTTCCTAGGGTTTTCACATTGGATTTTCGTTGGTTCTTCGGAGAAGGCCACTGAATTCGCTAGTGTGAAAGGGGCTTCAACACTAGCGAAGGGGGCGAGTAAAGGAGTGGTTGCAACATCACTTGCTACATATGGCATACTTGTGTCTCATGGATGTTTAATTTCTTTGCTCTGCAATGGATGTCGTCAGTGTTAAGTGCTATGATGGTAGAATGTTGTTACATTTATTATCATTGTTGTAGGGTTTATCGTGATTGTGACACATGTCGCAAGTCACGTGGTGTTTTCCCTATGACCATGGTCTTTACTACAAGGAGAAGGGGTCATTTAAGTTCGATATTAAGGCAAGATTTGCATATTGAAAGGTCTCGTACTTTCAGTAAAATTTTCTTGAAAGACTTCTGTCTAGGACTTGCATTAATGTACATTCCTAATCGGTCAGAAGGTGCCTTTTTAGCACAGACGTGCAAGACCAGTGAGTGGTGTACATGGTCAATGCATTGTGGAGGCATTTGACTTTGCTTGAGATTTATTGGAGGGTTTGGGGCATCTTATTTTAACTTCTGTCAACGTTCTGCCACTTGTCAAACTGGGAAGTGATTCAAGGCTATTATATCGCCAATGGCTAGACGTATCAGAATGCACATGCCATCTGTAGCAACAGTAGCTTAAGGGAAAATATGAAGAACATTATTTTTTATTCAAATATGGTTGAATTGGCATTGCCAATTCTTTGTACACAATTTCTTACAGTTTTATTGAAGCCTAAGTCTTCTTCCTCAGGCTCCACGCCCAAAGACGAATACTTATTTCTTAACACTTAGAAAACACTTTGCCTACATATATAGTTAGTTATTTCCTATAAAACTATTTCCATCGTAATAACAGTCATTCCAGTGGAACTTCCAAATGCAAGTTTCTGGGTCCAATGCCATGAGCACAAACAACAGCACTTGAGGATTTGCCATTTGTAAGTGTCACACGTGCAAAAGATTACGAAGAAGCATATCTGGCCACAGTATAGTCTTGCCATTGACTTCCTTAATGGTCTAGTACTTCAATTGTTCAGCCCATCCAACTGGGAATGGACATACTTTAGAGGCCCCAGTGGACGTGTATGATGTCACTTTGATGCTTCGCCACCCTTGAGGAATTTCTTTTCTTGTGTACTTAGTCCCTGCTAGTCCCATCACAATACTCCTTCCAATTTCTTCCTTCCTTCCTCCAGTGAATGCAAACAGTCGTACAACGTCTCCGCAATCCATCTGCAAGAGTTAAAAGTGAGTCTATTTTTCATTTAGTTAGTACATACATTTTTATAAGACTTTGCAAATGCAAGAGAAGTGACTGAATATATTGTGGAAAATGTACACATCATTTGTTGTGTTTCCTATAGCATGCAATTACACTGTACTCCGAGATATTTCCTCACAAACGTTCAATTTTTACAAACCAAAAAAGGTGTGAGTGACAAACATGCCGAACTTAAAAGAACACTCTCTACTGAAAGATCTTGAACATGATGTAATAATGGTCAATTTCTTGCCGCTATATTCATGGATTCCACTAAACTATGAAATCATTTACTACTCATTCTTATGAATTCTTTATTTTTCCCACAATTATCTCTCAATGCAACGCTTCCAAAAAATTTCTTTATAATAGACAACTAATATGTAGGCTTCATAAAACGTACACAACTTTCATTACAAACTTCACATCATTCTCACCTCCATTTCATTTGCTTTGTCTCTTGATTGCTGTTCATGCATATCTTGTACCCCTTTCTTCCTTTCGGAGGATTTTCTTGTGTCTGCTGCGCACAAGAACTTCCCCTGTAACTCATTTGTCCTTATATTTTCAGAAGTCCCCAAAGACAATGCGGGAAGTTCCTGTCCTTTTTGATAATGTGGCATGATATTTTCTTGGACCTCCATCAGAGCTGCCAACATATTCAAAGTCAGCACAACTGAAAAATTAATTTGATATTTACTATACACACCTCACACTGCTGCCAAGAAATGCACACGTCCGGCACCAATGCAAGCTTTTCCATTACCCATTCAAACAACTATGGACTTTGAATAAGTTTGTGGCCACCTGACACTTATTTTTCAAAAATCTCAAACACAAACACCTAAGGTCGACGGTAAGGATCATGAAACTTATTTTTGAAACACATCAGGGTTTGCATTGCATGCAATTAAATATATACACCCATGGAAAGTAATGAAACCACAAAGGAACCTGAACAGCCCTAGTGCTCACTTCCGAACGGCAATCCATAAGATGAAAACAATGAGAACTCCTAGCCAATTGAAGAATGAAAATACGAAAAGGCTCATAACAGTGAGCCCTTTACGGTCTCCTTGAAAAAGACTTACGAATGCAGATTAGGAATTGATGTCCTTCCCAATTAGAAAGGACCATGACAACATATAGTTCATTTTTGCTACACACGTGGAAAATGGAGATGAAAAACAAATCTACGCGATTGTTGTCAATGTACAATCAAAATTACTTGGTAAGCAAAAGATTGCACTTCTACTGGATTTTATATGCATCCACTTCCCTCCATTAGAGCTCATTTGCAACTGCTTTTCACATCCCATAATACTATGTACTCACAAACACATCTTCCAAAGAATCACGGTCCATACTAAGGTTGCATACATTTTAATGAGTAAAACGCTTCATCTTCGTATCCACATGTAGAGGGACTTATGACTTATCATGCGCTTTTTCATTGGCTCTATACAAAAGACATAGACTATGGCATTGACTCTCATTTTCAAATCTAAGTTTATGAATCCTATCTACAACTACATTCACATTACACAGGAAGGTTAGAGTTGGAGGGTAGATGTGAGGTCCAAGTTGTGAATGAATTAACCTATGACAAAGCCTCACGGTTACACCGTTCTCATTTATTTATTACACACATAAAATATTAGTCATTTGTTACATTAAAAAAATTCTATTGTGATAATAAACTTATTTATTGTTTATGATTTAATAGACTCTAGACTAAAAAATTTGAATACTGCTTCACTCTTCTGATCAAACTAGCATGGCCAATACGATTGACAAATGAATGAGTTCGTCTCATTTGCCAGTCCTCTACTACATGCATAGGAAAATGAGGCACAAATTGTTGCTCAACATTGTATTTTAAGTAGGTTTTACGACTCCAAATATTTTATGTACGAATGGAGAAAAATAATCCATACAAATCCTGAATTTCAAATTTACATCCACTGTAGAAATCCATCCTCATCTTAATAGTGCCCAAACTTCAAATATATGACATGTTCGTAAAATCATTCCCGTGAAAATTTGAAAATACTTCGATTCTAAGAATGAACACTTTACACTACTTTACATTTTGAAGAGTGCATAAAAGGACTACTCACTGTCCTCATTTGAAACGTCACTGTTGTGGTGAATGTTTCTGTAGTAGTCCATGTGTTTACTATGACAACGTTCATTTATAATGACGCCTCAAAGTAAATTAAAATAAGGTAGTCTGCTCTTAAAAGGCCCATGCTCTAAAAGCGATCATGCTACAGAGGTACATTTTGCTTTTTTCAATGTATCAACAATGCATATTTCAGGAGGTGGTCGCTTTTAGTGACCACTCCATTATAACTTCAAAAATTTCTAACTAATTCCTTGAAGGTCTGAAAAATATGAAATGACTTGGATTAGATGCCAATTCCTTTTTTCTTCCTATGAAAATTTACCAAAAATTGTTTCAAGAAGTTTATCTTCCCTGAAAACGAAATCAGCTCTTAAATGGTTGCTTTAAGAGTAGTCTACCTTAATGCAAGTCATTGCTGTAGTGACCGACTCGCAAAGACCGTGAACACTATAAATATTTCACATGACTAATGCAAACACAGCTTGTTGCATATCACATTCAACTTGACAACACTTCAGCATGTCAATACTTGATAGGGCATACCTGGGTCCTCCACAATTATGACCGCTAATCCACCTGACTCATTAGGTTTATCATTGTGACTTCCATGCACTCCATAAGCAAGTTGCACATGCAGGAAAGTTTGAGCCACAGGAAGGCAGAACACTCCATATCTTCAACGCTCATTCAGGAAAGAAAAGTTCATACGCCAACATGCAAGTTAAAGAAGAATTAATAGCGCATTACCTTTATACAAAATTCTAGACTTTTATGCCGCAGACTAGAAATGTGGTCCCTTGACAAAGAGGATCTAATCTTCCCAGAAAGTCATAAGATGTCCTGTGACAACAAGTATGTTTTCCTTCACAACAATTTCCGAGCAAAACATATAAGCGTCTTGAAAATTTGTTTACCTTACTTGAGTTTTGTAGTTGCAACAACTCAGTCTGCAAACTCTGAATTCTGGCATCTACATCCTCGTCATGGACAGGAATAACATGAGTAACCACTGCACGGTTCTCATCATTCCAACTTTCCATGTCCTATTTGTGCACATACCACATGATTACGTCAAAAGTGCAAAACATAAACATTCCACTAATTATAATGCCAGTGCCCACTGAAATGCTTTAAAGGACAAATACCAATGCATCATTCAAAGAACCACATTTGTGGTACACTTCATTTTTCAAAAACAACAACAACGATGCTTTCTTTGTTGTTCTCTTCAAGTTTGGATCCCTTGCACAGACGTGTAACATTAATACGAACACCTTTTACAAATCAAGTCTTTTTTTTTCTTTGTCATAGTAGTTGATAATAACAAACATAACTGAAGCTACCATATAAGTAGATGTATTAACACAACAACTGCTAATCCAATCCATAATCACATTTCATTGTCTTCCATTACTAATTTACTATAGTTTCTAGAATAGGTGAACATACCAGTTGGGAGAAAATTGAGTCACACTTGTACTTCTCATTTGCCAAATCTTGCTCTTTTCCTGTCACTGCACTCTGGCTACACTCTGCGGAGCCGATCTGCTTTTTGCATTTCTTTGTCAGCTCTTCGATTTTTTTCCAATGAACAAGGCTGACGTCTCCAGGTTTTTGAACGTCCACTTTCTTCTTACACTTGTATTTCAATTGCATTTTCCTGTTCCTCATGAACTTGGTTGCAGACCTCTTGAACATCTCCCTTGCCCTGTGTGCAAAGCCCTCAAATTCCCACTCTCCCTCTAGAGCATGCCAAATGCTGTCAACCATTTGTTTCGAATGATGGTTTATATTATCCATTGTCGGATCGAGGCGTCCACACTGACCGTGAACTGCAGCACGCCATAGGTGTCTATGGATACCTCGGGCCTTTGCAGTACCATCCACAAAAACCACGTGCGGAAGCTTCTTCAACGCCTTTCGGTTAGAAGTTAACTCCTTGGCCCTTCTTGCCCGAGCCCTATTCAACCTTCGGGTTCTAATTGACCTCTGTTGAGGGCTTTCATTTTCTGGAATGGGGAACTCTTCTTGCGAATCAGACCCTTCTCCCGCAGAAGTCCTTGTCAATTGTGTCTTTCGCTTTCGTTTGGCTTCAACAATGTTAAAAGTAATTTCTTTCCAGGTTTTAGGCGGTCCCACTCCTTCTTCGCCAAGTACCGGAATCGACGTTGATACCTGTTGAGGAGGTACCATGATACCCGTAGGAGGTCCAATCAAGGACGCTGTCGACTATATTATGGCACGGAGAACAAGTTCCTGGAACTGACTGCCGAAGCTTGAAGCTATCACGCTACTATTGCAGTCAAAGGGCATTGCACTTGATGACATCCCACCGGGCATCCCAATTTGCACTTGAAGAGTCACTGCCTGAAGTTGACTTCTCTGAAAAGAATCTTGTCTGTCTACGTCCAAATCCACTTCCACTCCATACAAACTTTCGAACGAAGAGTCCGTACTATAAGCATCTCCCATTTTGTCTTGCTGCTCCTTTACCAATGAAAGTAACTATCACCAACATGAATTTGAATGTCAATACAACATAAACTCCACTTAGAAATCTCCAATTCATGCATGAGACAGTGAACATCTTGAACATGAGCACAAAAATGTACCTGTTCAATGGCTGACGTTGCACCTCCGTCAATTTTCCTCTGCAACTCAATCTCCTTTTCTTCAAATTCTCTACGTCTTTGAAATTTGTCATGAACTGGACAACATTTTCTTAAAGACTCTTCCAAAGGCAACGAAGACTATCCTTTACACGCCACTCTTGTGCTTCGGCGAGGCTTGCCACATCCTTCATTGACAGTCAATCGAGGCCTCTAACTTTGTGTAGCTTCTCATTCGAGCTCCTCTTCGCATCTGGAAAGGCACTTAGGAAATTGTTATGGAATGTGCGTTGTCGATTAATCTACGTGTGAAAAACACTTTTTTTCCATGTAAATCAATTTCGGGATGTTCTAACTAAATTACTATTTGTCCAGTGATCGAATTCTTACCCATCTTTTTCACTTACCTACACTGAATAGTGGAATTAGGTTGCCTTTACAATTAGATTGCATTATGTTAAGACAGTTACTCTACAAGCCATCAAAATCAACAAATATTTCTGCAAATATTTTCATAATACATATGGAGGTTCATGAGTTTCAACTATACCGATAATTAATTCAGAAAGTATTGCATTTTCGTATAGTAACAATAATTTTTTATATAGTGTGAAATGTGGAGAAATTAGTGAGGGGCAACCTAATTTCACTACTTAGAGTAGTCCTCTTCACTTGAAGGACTATGAGTCTATGACTTTTGCAGCCACCAACTATTCCGTAGCCAGTGAACGCCATGGAATATGTCTCACAATTTATGTGCATGCCTAAATTTATCTAGTTTCCTTCAATGCTCACATGGCAGTGCGAAATCAGTGGCGGCTGCATGTCCACACCTACTAGAAAAATAATATTCTACCCCCTCCCTACCTGAAAAATCTGTATTCCTAAATCCAGAATGCGGACAACCATCATAAATGCAATTTACTTGTCCCCCTCAGAAAGCCCTCACTCTACGTCTTCAATAAAGAGCAATTGATCGATCAATACGATTTGACGAAGTCTTCGAGAATAACATCTACCGACAAACTGCAAACTCATTCTCACATGCAATAGCTGAGCTTATTTAGGAATTTGCATATGAGGTAACAATATGACTATATAGTTAGCCATTCGGCATCCCGAATTTGTGAAAATAGCCAGCAAAAGCATTCCCTCCTCAATTCGGCAATAAGGGTAGTCACACCTTCTTCACTCTTCACAAACCCTTTTGTGAATGGGGATGTGCMAATTTGGAATTGCCTTTCCATTGGCTCTCCAAAGTCGAAAAGTCTTCTTGTGTGAAGAGTTCTTGGCATCCCTTATTYTCCTACGGAGGTGAATAATGGATGTGGAGAACTCTTCACACAAGAAAAATAATCCACGACCCTTGCTTTTGGCCTCRGCATTGCTCCTCCATTGGTTCCTTTTGTTACACTATGGTGACTTCAACACAACTTTCGTTGCATGCAACTCCATTCCCCGTTTTCATTCTCCACTCACAAGATTGGAGTGTCACACCTTCACAAATTCAAGCTATCGATTGGCTCCTCTTTTCTCTTGATCTTTAGAAATTTTTTGTGGAGTGAAGGTGTGACTACCCCTAATGACAATTACTTTAGAAGAATGTAGATGTTCACCATGGTGGACATAAAGCAAGGTGTCGCAAGAATTCTAGCTTCCTCTCCACATTCATCTTCCGCACCTCTTCATATGGTGTGTAATACTTCAATTCCCGTCAAGACCTGTTCAAACAACAAAATAAGGTATCTTACCTACTACTCTTCATAAAAGAACTTATAAGTATAATAAATTTGCCAATTACCACACAAGCAAAATCCAAATCCTTCTCCGCATAAATGTAGAGACTTGCATGTTTTGAAGTTTGGCATGATTATTAACCCTTTAAAGTCCGGGCATCCAAAAAGTGGATGCACCTTGGTCAACCTTGATTACAATTTTCAAAATAACTATTTTTGAAATTTGATTTAGACTAAGAAAACAAAGCTTGAAAAGTTTTGTTACTATTCCATTTTGAGATTTTGAAAAAAGTGAAAAATTGAAAGAGTTATTGCAATTGAAAGCTCCATGTGTTATAGTAATCAAATAGTACAATATGGTGTGTTTTTTATTCATATTTTCTTTTCTTGACATGGATTTTACTTTTAAATTGCAAAATTGTGTTCCTCATTCTAATATTCATTTATGGTGAAAAATACAAATTATTCTAAAATATATTTTAAGTTATATAATTGATTTCCACCTTAAGCCTTATAAATTTACAATAATTATATGTTTCCATCAAATTTATTGAAAAAATATAACATAAATAAAAAAAATTATTTTGCAATAGCAAAGAATAGGAATTTTTTATTCATCAATTAAATAAAAGGATAAATATGGTTTAATAATTGAATTTGACTTCAAGGTCTTTGTTGTGGTTGTTTTGGGTGTAAAATGTAAAATAAAGAATGGAATATTTTCCACACTAACCTCCATTTCTACTTGAGCCTCTTCAAAAAATTTCAAATAATTTTGGTTGTTTTTGTTATTTTTACCCACTTAAGTTCAATTTTTGCAACAAAAATGATAACAATTACAATTTTTCACAAAACAAAATAAGATTTCTCAAAGTGATACAAAATTCAAAGGTTCTAGTAATACAAATAAAAGATTATTGTTTGAACACACTTTCCAAGGGTGAATTTAGCTTACACATGATGTTTGACCATTTCACCATGAATCACGTCCTTGAGGGGTTAAATGTCATGTTATGATGCACCTACAAAAATCGGAATGCAAAAATATCTCCTCCTACAAATTTGATTGCAATTTCACCCCTAAAGGACCAACATGCGTTTTTTGGCAACATAGAAATTTTGGTAGGTACATGTGAGTATGTGACTGCAGATTTGCATACTTTGGGCTGAAATTTTAATAGAATGTGGGGACGAGGAATATCTTTCATATGCTCAAATTTCATGACATTCGAAAATATGAGTCAAAAGTCATTACTTAATATGTTGTTTATTTCTTAACTCGGGTAGTCCGGTCAAATCTGAAAAAAAACACTTTTGATATACTACAAGAGAAAGGGGTGTTTTAAGCATAGTCCTAGAGACAAGATTTTAAGTAATGACCTTTTTATGAGATTTTCAGTAAGAAATTTGTGTCTTCTAAGTAAAATATTACTAGAAAGACAAGAATTTCTCTCTAAATCTCATAAAAAGGTCATTACTTAAAATCTTGTCTCTAGGACTATACTTAACCCCTAAAAGCCCAAGGGGTTTGGACAAAACACAAATGTGTTATAAAATATACATTCTATAACTTTTTTGAAGTTTGCATCAAAGAAGTTTATGTAAAGCACAAAAATTAGAAGATACCCGTATGGTCAAAATTATAAAATTATTTTCAGATTCTCTTCAAATGAATTTTGAAGATATAACATAGCCTTATTCTTGTGAGCACTAGAAACAAACAACTCTGCTACCAATACTGAGGAGTTTGGTTTCATTCTAGCACTTCGAGGACTCAAAATCGGAAGTCAGCACCCTCATGTAGTGACCGCCTTCTAATATAAATAATATTTCTTGTACTCTCCGCACCCTTGCACAACAGGTGTTCATAGTACCTCTGACTCCAAGTGGACCCACCATGGCCAGCTGCTTCTAGGGTTTCAAATTATACAAAGCTATAGTGCCAGACTACGCATACACATTCTTCTTTGATGAGTTTTGGACGTTAGCTTACCTGTTCTGCATTTTGAGAAATTCCTTTCACCCCACGAAAAAAGAGTGCTTCAATTGTGTAGGGAATGCGCACTTCACGTCGTCATTGGTGACCTCACAGTCTTCCCTCCTTTACGAGAGCAAGAAGAAGTTTGTGTTGCGATCTTCACTTGTTTGTCGGCATGGACCAGCGACCAAGTACCCCGGATGCCAGATTTTCACCACTCGCGATGACCTTGAATGCCTTGGAGCAATCTCGTGCAAACAAACATCTTTTGGGAAGTTATAAGTGCCCCTGCTCAGTGTGCAAGGGCGGAGGACGAGTAGTTCTACGACAAACAATTGAAACGCACTTGCGACGCCATGGCAGAGACCCTATTCTCATGCATTCCATGCTTGTAAGTTCTGCCATGCCTCTTTTTGGATTGCATAATTTTCATGCCCTCTATTGTTGTCTCTCACTATGATCTAGTGGTTGTCAGACCCAGTAGAAACTGGAATTCAATGTGCATTTTCAAGTCCGAGTTAATAGAGTCAACAAAACATATAAATGCCTTACACTTGTTTGTTAGTTTTTTTCTTTTGGAAACAAATGAAATGAAATTCCTTCCTCTTTCTAGTGACTCTAATCTAGGTTTAGCAAGGTCTTTCTTAATCATCGTAGTTTGAACCTTCGTTTATCTTTAACAAAGAAACTCCTGTTGACATGGCCACATTCCAAAAATGTGTTGTTGTTGAAGTTCGTAAACCTAAAAAAAAGAGGATGCAAATGCAGTCCACATTAATTAATCTTCCAGTAGACCTTTCAAAGTCTTGTGGACTGCTTTCCTACCATGAACTATAGGTAGATATAGTTAGAATACTAGAATTTCATTGCATGTGGCGGGTACTGATTGACAAGAACAGATAGCATTAGAGGTTCTTCAATTTCCTTAAGTAGAATGAGAATTTGAGGGAAATTATTCAACTGTTGTAAGAATGATAGTGTGATTACTTACAGAACTTTAGTGAGAAACAACCTTTACTATAAAATTTGACCTAATTAAAAGCTGAAATTCGATACGCTATCTGTTTTTAAATTTCTTAAAAACATAATTCATTTCGTCTTAATCTGCCTCTGATAATACAGATACTATACACAAATAATACTGATGACAACCCATCTGTATAATACCTCAACACTAAACTACTCATGGCATGCTTGTGGCAGTCGTTAATCATATTTGTTTTTACTTGATCCTCTCACTCATTTAAAGTGAATGAAGGACCGACAAGTATATCTTTAGACAAAGGAACACTCTAAAAATTGTTCAATCTAGCTAGAAATAAATTTCTTTCATGCTTTCATCTTGATGGAATTATATGAGTCTTAAGGTACTTCTTCGCTACCTAATTCTCTTCTCGAAGGTGATTGATATCCTTTCCAGGAGAAGCCTTGCAAAGCCTTGCCTCCACCTAGTTTCATTTTCCTCTACTAGTATGTGCTCCATATGTAATACCCTTCCATCTTCTGATAGAGGTAGTAAACGCACATTGCAATGGAAAACAAAACCACATAAGGTAGGAGGCTCTGAAAGCAAGTGGCCATTTAGAACCACCCATATAGACTTCCCTGAAATGCATGTGAGATGGTCTTCAAATGGACCTTCTATAGTCATTGAGTGGATTGTTAAAAAAAACTATTTCTTGCTTAGAGCCAATAATTCTCTTTATTTTCCCCATTTCTCTATAGAAGTTGCAAGGAAACACTTCATGGAAGACCTAGGGTCACAAACAGGGACCTATGACTCCTCTTCTTTGAAAAGCCATAAGTAGTTCGAAAATGCTTCAAAACATACAAAACATCTTGTGTTACACTGTTACAGTGAAAATCTATTTTTCTTTGTCTAAAGGTAAGCTAAAAATATTCCCATCAAAGAAAAGGGGGACCAGCCCTTAGATGAGCTGTTTATGAGCTTTCTACCTTAGCTCACCTATTTGTAGCCTACAATTAATCTAATCATCCGGATGCACACAATTACAAGCATTTGAGCCTTGAAATTTTGATCTCTCACAAATTCAAGACCTGACTTTTAAGTCTTCCTCAACTCAATTTCATGGTCATCATTTCACACTACCTGAAAGAGAACTATCAGCGGCAGTTGCCTTTGCAACTATAAACTAAGTGTTTAATACTGTTGGTCATGCTTCTAGTAATGGCAGACTCATGCAAAATTCTCATTGGTAGATTCCTGCAATATTTACTTTGTAGATTTTGGGATTTGCTGGGGATTGTATGCAACACTCTTACCTTTTGAATTTATGTTTCCAAATTAATTCTTTCATTACCTACAAAGTCCTAGACTCATTCTAATTCATAAACACCAAACGTAATCATAAAAGGATGATGGTCACGAAACAAAAATAAAAAAAGTGAAATTTTGTTATAGAATGTCACATTGTTTAGTGAAGTGGAAGAGAACGCTATGACAATCGTTTTGGTAGGTAGTGCCTTCGTACTCCACCTTGACAGTGTTAGCCTTCAATTTCTTGGTCCATTCTCTCCTCCTATTTAAGAAGTTGGAAACTAAAACTTCTTGATCTGCTAATGTGCTTGTTACTCTGAACAATTTAGGAATTTTTGTTGTACCTTGTGCATTATATCACTTCTCATGAAAGTGATTCTGACCACGTTATTGACATTGACTTTGTTGTGTCATCAGCCAGAGGACACAGATTCCGAGTTTTTGAACTTCGGAGACCTTGAATCGCCTGAACCTCCTGCCGATGAAAACATTCAAATTCCAATGCAAGAGAACTTTGACAAAGCATTTGACTTCGACAGGCTCACATCAGAGTGGTTCCACCGAGTTGATGAGAGGAGAGAAAGATTTCCGTTCCATGACGAGGTTGATGAAGATGAGAGTGAAGATGTTGCAGAATTGGTGGCGGATTGCACTGATGTAGAGATGGAGGAATGGATGCAACAAAGTCAGGTACCTCTTTATCAGGGATCTAAAATATCAACGCTAGCGTCCGTACTTGTTTTGATGAACTTGGCGCATCTTCATAATGTGAGCAACTCCTTCATGGATGAGCTACTATCGTTCTTGAGATTGGATGTGTTGCCGCCATCTAATAGATTACCCAAAACTCGACAAGAAGCACGCCGTTTCATTGATCGTTTGGGCCTGTCGTTTTCCACCATCCATGCTTGTCGGAATGGATGTGTTCTATTTTGGAAAGATTGCTCAAGTCTCTCTGACTGTCTCACTTGCAAACAATCCAGATATGTTGAAGGTAGCAATTCCATTCTTGTCAAAGTTCTGAGACATTTTCCATTAATTCCAAGGCTGTTGAAAATGTATCGATGTCGCGACATAGCTACCCTAATGATGTGGCATGCAAAAAATCCGTCCACTGATGGGAAAATCAGATCAATATTAGATAGCCCCGCTTGGAAAGAGGTGAAAAACATAGATAGGTCATTTTTCGATGACAGTAGAAATGTGAAGCTAGGGCTAGCTTTGGACGGAATGAATCCCTTCGCAGATAAGTCCACAAGACACTCAACGTGGCCTGTTTTTCTTTTAAATTACAACTTGCCAGGGTGGTTGGTGACAAAGCGTTTCTTTGTGATGTTGTCATTGTTGATTCCTGGAAAACAATCAGTGAAGTCAGATAATATTGATGTTTACCTGGAACCACTTGTCGATGAGTTGCTTCTGCTATGGAATGGGGTTCCAACAGTAGACATGTCTGATAGTCCACATGGTAGCGCTTTCACACTTCGAGGGA
Source organism: Pleurozium schreberi (assembly GCA_006891605.1). Taxonomy (NCBI): domain Eukaryota; kingdom Viridiplantae; phylum Streptophyta; class Bryopsida; order Hypnales; family Hylocomiaceae; genus Pleurozium; species Pleurozium schreberi. The sequence goes on from VACF01000656.1 coordinate 198,987, forward strand.
TGTTGTTATAGACAATTCATGATTATCCTGCGTATGGGTTAATATCTGGATGTGCCACAAAGGGATATCAAGGTTGTCCTATATGTGGCCCTTCAGTGGACTCTAGATTTTCAAAGAGTTTGAAGAAAAATATCTTCCAAGGACATCGTAGGTACTTGCGTCAAAATCATCCTTTCAGATTCATGACTGATGCCTTCAATGGAAAAGAAGAGCACAAATGCAAACCACCTAGAGTATCGGGTGTTGAGCATAAGAGAAGAGGTCAAGCGAGAGAGAGATGGTTAGCTGCTGGTGGGAAGGTGGGTACTGAGAACGATCCAGTGAAACGAAATGGTGTGAAGCGGCACTCTGTGCTCTTCAAGTTGCCTTATTGGGAGGTAAGTGGTTTTGTACATTACAGCTGCAGTAGATTACATAGAGTGAATTCTATTTGACATTCATTTACAAAATGAATGGTACTTGCCAAGCAGCACCGTCTTTCAAGTCTATGAAAGCATACGGTAAGTATTTCCGTGTTTCAAGTGCAGAGATGAAGCTGGTGACATCAAACTCGAGAGTCACTGTGACATGCGAGACTGAACAACGCAGTGGTGTTGCCGACCAGAGTTCCATATCAGGGGCACTAACGTACTTTGGTATAATAAAAGAAATCATAGAGTTGGATTATGGACGATTGAAGCCAGTAGTGATGTTGTGCGATTGGGTGGTTCCAATTATGAGAGGGCCAATGGCGTGCGTCAAAAAAGACAGATATGGTTACACTTTGGTGAAATTGAATAGAATTATGCGACGGTCCATGGATTCTTTCGTTTTCCCCTACAAGCATCCCAAATTTTTTTCTCATACTGTTGGGAGGAGCCAGAGTGGTCAGTAGTAATTCATGCTGATCCGAGGTCCGTAAGGGTACTTCAGGACATTCACACGGAGAGCATGGAAGCAGTTTCTAGCATTGAAGAGAGAGTTTTTATGGAAGACATGTACAATGTTGAAGGACATTTTGCACATGACGAAAATGAAGTTGGTGCGGGTGGGGGGGAACATGTGACGAAGGAGGATCTCATAGCCGCAACTACAGCTGTGGAATATGAAGCGCAAAGGTTAGAGGAGGAAGGATTGGACAATGACATGTTTATGGAATCTGAAGAGGATGAAGATGAAGTATTTTGTGATTGATGGTGGTTTGCCGCATGAGGAATGTCTTTAGCTTTCTGTCCTTGTAGGAATTGTTGAGGTGGATTTCACGTCTGTTTGAGGCAAGAATTTCGTGGAAAAGAGATACTGAAAATGAATTTAATAGATTTGATTGCCTCAGTTTTAAACGTTGTGGGCATATGACTTAAATTTCTACCTCGTCCAGGACAGCTGATGTGAATATATAACAATTGTGAATCTAATTTGGAATGAGATTTATTTTGTTAGTGAAAGTGGGACTACTGGACTCCATTGTTTCTTCTTTCAAAGGGCAATAAGTGCAACAATTCCTTCGTTATCTATTGTGTGAAGGGTATCAAATTTGTAGGATGTCAAAAATTTCATGTTCCTATGACACTCAATCTTATAATTCAGTGTACGGTGGAACGTTCTATTTCACAACAAGGAATGATGTCACTTTCTTTAGTCCAATTCACGGAGTAGCCAGCTTTGAACCTTAGGTTTTATCATCTCGAATAATGTAATGGCACGTAGTTACATTCAAATGTGTTTTGTCACTTTCCAATTTTTCTATATGTCAAGATTCGATGCGGATGATAATTTGTTAATTTGATAATTCGGTGCGGACAAAAACCTCAAGTTCAAACGGAAATATGAGGAAGGAAAGTGGAAAACTTGATTGATGCTGTAGAATATCAAGAGGATTGCTTTACACCCTCTATGAACCATGAAAACATAATGTCCACAAGCGGAGGGCAAGAGAAATTATGAAATACTACATGGTGGATAAGTCACGCTGAGTACCGTGGCTCATTTTTAGTTTATTAATAAAGCTCATGGCAATGAGTTGAGGAAGGCTCATTTTTAGTTTATCAATAAAGCTCATGGCAATGAGTTGAGGAAGGCAGTTTTCTTGTTATAGTTTGACCTACTTTGTGAGAGCATTAGCATTCAAACATGTTTGTAAGCTTTATAGAGAACCCTTATTCTTTTAAATAAGGGCAAGAAGTGAATTTTCAAGTTAAAAGTCCATATGTCACAAAAGTAAGTCTTCACACTCATTCGGGGCATGAAGATATATATTCTTGGAACCTTTTTCTTGGTATTTAACATTTTTTTTTCCGTAACAAATAAAATAATTAAATTTCATGCAATCATTTTTCTAGAACTTCCAAAGTGCAATTTAAAACAACTGAGCAGTCTTTCTTCTTGCTGAAATTGTGACGTCTGCACAGACAAGGTGGTATTTTTTATTTATTTCATAATGGATTTCAATTCACTTTTGTTGTTCGAGTAAAAAAGCTTTCACATCGCAAGTGAGAACAGTAGAGAAAAATGCGATTGCAGAACTTGTAACTTCTGTGTTACCATTTGTAAGATGAATTAACTGTGACAAATCCTTGACAATTCCCCATTCTGTACTTCGGTAACAAAAATTAATTATTTAATTCAGAAATCACACAATTTTTTTTTTCATTTTGACGGTGGCAACGCCATTGGGCGCACTACTGCATCCAATAACAGAGCAGTACGTGCTTCCTTAACTTTTCCGTTGCRACATTGGAAGTTTCTCCCACGCAACCTTTCTTTCGTGGTCAACTTTTTGGAAAGTCTCAACCCAATCAAAATACATGGAACGATTCCTTAAATTCCTAGTGCTTGTGAACAGCCTTGCACTCAAACGGTTAATGAACTTCTTCGAAGCCCTCCTTTGACCGATTAAGATCTGGAGCCTTCCATTTACTGATTTCTCCAGTGAGAACGGTACTTCCAGCAATTGACCCCGACTTTCAACAATTTCATACTTAACTTTCCTCCTTAAAACCACCTCATATCTTGTAGTGCTTTACCGATGGTCAGGAGCTATTGAACCTTAATGTGGTTGGATTTCTAGCCAATTACAAGGTTCACAGTTGACTTGTGGCACGCGTTCTCTTATGTTAGCACAATGTAATCTTGGCACGAGGTGTTTGTGCACAATAAAATCCAAAAAAGTTGCAATTAAAGCCCCTATGCTAAATAAATTTGACTAGGAAACACAAGTTTACTAGTTGTAAAATAAGGGGCAGATTTTTGCATTTTTGTGCTAAGATGAAAGTTTCAGAATTTTAACACCTCAAGGCCTATAAGGGTGATTGCATGAAACACCTGTATTATTTTCTGCCACACGTCTTTGGCTGATCTGTTTTTTGGCCATAACTTTTGCGTTTTAGTTCCAAATGACTCAAAATTCACGGACAAAGTGCTCATGACTATTATACACCTTGCCTAATTTTTTCGTAATTTTCAAAAATATTTTACTATCCCAAAATAGTCCCCAATTTTATGTCACACTTGCCAATTTGGAGGTTTTTAGTACTATTTAGTACCCAAATAAATGAACTTTGAGCTGAAATTTGGAGGAGATGGTCTTCAAGTAGACTTGTAGCTACTCCCCAAAGGGATTTTAAAAGTAGTTATTTTTATATAGGATGGAAGTCCACAAAGTGAGCTTCTTTTTGCTTGCATTTTGAAACCCATAAAATATTATTTTGGTGCTTTTTTTGGTGAATGACCATCTCCACATAGTTGTTACAAATGGCCAGTTTTTATTTTGTGAAATTTTTTGTTTTTATTATTTTTAACTAATTAAAACATCAAAGTACCTATTTTCTTGAGATTTGGCACTTTTCTAGTTCTCCTACTTAGAGAATTTTTCTATGCATTTCTATTGGTGGTTACCTTCATCTTAAAGGTGTATACATTAACCATATTTTTTAAATTTTCTAAAAATTATTTTTCTAATTTTAAAGTACTCCAGAAAAAAGTCATGAGTACTGTTCAAAACGCAACCAAATCGACAAGTGTTTCGTGCAATCACCCATAAAGACCAAATGACATTTTGTGTAGGCTATAAATCCTACAATTCTATATTATTTAAATTGTCAACTTCTTGTAATAATATCTTGTAATAATTTAATGCAAATACCATCTACAACGATGCTTCAATTAATATTCTTTGTAAGGAAAAATTTGTTGGCAACAAAAGTTTAGGACATTGCTCCCAAAGTTTTATCTTTAATAAAATGTAAGAATTATATATTTACCATGACCACAAATTTGAACGTTGGTCTTGAAAGGGNTTTGGCACTTTTCTAGTTCTCCTACTTAGAGAATTTTTCTATGCATTTCTATTGGTGGTTACCTTCATCTTAAAGGTGTATACATTAACCATATTTTTTAAATTTTCTAAAAATTATTTTTCTAATTTTAAAGTACTCCAGAAAAAAGTCATGAGTACTGTTCAAAACGCAACCAAATCGACAAGTGTTTCGTGCAATCACCCATAAAGACCAAATGACATTTTGTGTAGGCTATAAATCCTACAATTCTATATTATTTAAATTGTCAACTTCTTGTAATAATATCTTGTAATAATTTAATGCAAATACCATCTACAACGATGCTTCAATTAATATTCTTTGTAAGGAAAAATTTGTTGGCAACAAAAGTTTAGGACATTGCTCCCAAAGTTTTATCTTTAATAAAATGTAAGAATTATATATTTACCATGACCACAAATTTGAACGTTGGTCTTGAAAGGGACAATGCAGATGTCAAAATGACATGCCAAAATTCCTTAGAATTGTCCTCAATGTACATTTAAACACACTATAATGGAAAGTGTTTTTTCAACATCACTTGCCAAGTATAGAGGTTGCACAGTAAATATTACCAAACTCCTATAGTGTGTTCATTTCTATGGTTATAGAAAGTACAACATTTTATAGAAAGTACGACATTTTATGAATGTCTTTGTTTTATTGTCAAATTAAAAGCACCATAAAGTTCAAATTCAATGTTAAAAATAATTCCTTCTCTGATTTTTCATGAGTCTTTCTTTAATCCTGCTAGCCAACAATTCCAATTCTTCTCTTGCAAATATTGCAAGCTTGCATGTAGAATTCTAGAATTTCTTTTGTCTTTTTGACAAATTTTTGTACATGGAAGTTTGCTTTAAGATAGTAGAACCTTTTTTCTATCATTGAAGCAATTTAGCTAGAAAGACCAATGATATAAATCTTAAATAAATAGATAATGAAGGGCTTTCAAATGTTATAGACATTCACATWGACAAAACCCTTGGAGCTATGAGTGATTGGTAGGCAAAATAGCATGCTGCATGCGTGAAGCAAACCAATAATCCAATCCACAAACTATTTTCCCTTATGTTTTGACAAATAATGATTCCCTCACTATTGTATAAGACAATTGTGCTCTTAGTTTGCCAAATTGTTATGGTTAGATTCAACATTAATTAATCCTGAAGGACTAACAACCCTATATTGAATTTATTTGAAACCTCAATTATGCTCTATTGACTTTATATTTTGGAATTTTTGCATAAGAATTTCTTGTTGAAGTTATTAGTGATTTAGTTTTTCCTTTCATCAAGTATTACCTTCTAATTTAAATATTTTTGAAAGATGAATATGAATTATTTTTTTGGTTGAATTTTTGAAAATTTTAGCCTTCGTTTGAATACGAGTATTCGATACTTCCCTGTCGAACCTGACCCTCTCTCGTACGGTACGGTACTAGCTGGCTCATCGTCAGTGTCGCCGCAAGTCTCGCATATCGCGGTTGGTACCCCAGTCTCCGAAGAATCCTCAGCGTCCATTGACTCCATTCCACTTCTCAAGAATCCAGATGCAAAACTGAAGAAATTCCGAAAGAACATCGGTTCTTCTCGATTTGACGCTTGGCGGTTTATTAAAATATCACTTGCATGATTGGCTGCTCATCGTGCTTATTTTTGTACTTTGGATTCTTAGTTTTCTGATTCATCCCTACCAACGCTATGTGGGAGAAACGAATTTTGTGACTGCGCAGCTGAGATATCCCTTCAAATCGAATACAATTCCTTTCCAAGTTGTGCCGGTATTATTCTGCTTTGCTTATTACCCCCCTTTTTCCAATCCGTGCTTCATTGCTTGGCTTGCCCTGTTTAAGCAGCTGAAAGAAATGAAATGTACTTATTCATTCAGACCCTGGAATGTTCTTAACAGGCGATAGCTGTGGGCATTCCTTTGGTTGTTATCCTGGGCATTTTTTTCAAAAGGAGGAATCTTCGAGACCTGCATCATGCTATATTGGGTATGTCTCTTGCGGGTAGCACCGGTAGTAGTGTGGTTCCTTCTTTGTTGCATTATTTAGTGGTCTGCTTCTGTAAAGTTTTAAATAAATTTCGAAATTTGTTTTACATGTTTTCTTGGTTGTCACCGGGTATATTGGTAAGCTCTACTGCAACTCTGATTGCATTTGCATGCTGGAATGACTTACTTTGTGCTCTCTTGTAGGACTTCTCACTGCTGTCGCACTAACAGCACTTATAACTGACGTTGTGAAGATTGGAATTGGACGGCCTCGTCCTCACTTCTATGCTCGTTGCTTTGGGAGCCCTACTGCTACGCCTGTATGTCCTCGTCACTTCTGTGCTTTTTTTTATCTTGTTCTGATTTTTTGGTCTCACTTCTAGCTCTTTGCTCATTAATCTATCACACAGGATGCTTCTGACAAATTCCTTTTTTTTTTGGTGTCATGCTGACAATTTATATGATGGCAGACTTTCGACCTAATAACCGGTAACGTCATCTGCAGCGCGACTGCCAAACAAATGAAAGAAGCTTATAAAAGTTTCCCCAGCGGCCATACCTCATGTAAGTGCATCGTTCTGCTGATTCTGCGGGAAACGACTGCTACCTTGAATAATCAGACTCTGTCAGTGAAGTATGACTGAGCCGAGGTATAGGTTGAGAATTGGAGGTATTTGAGGTGGAGATGTGGCATTTTTCCATCCTTCTGACATTTTATATCTTTGCAGGGACGTTCGCTGGTCTGAGCTACCTGGCAATGTACATGGCGGGCAAGCTTTGCATCTTTGATCGGAACGGTCACTCGTGGAAGCTTTTCCCCATAGTTTTGACGATGCTGGGAGCCACTTTTGTTGGCGTCACACGAATAGACGACTACTGGCATCATTGGACAGACGTTTGCACTGGCGCTTCCATTGGTGAGTGCTTTTCCATGTTCCTYYGCCTGGTCTTCTTTCAACTTGTCCATTTGTTCTCTTAAAATTCCATYTCTATGCCACATGTGAAGTAGCCAGATAATCTTCTTGCTTTGGCAAGCCATTATGCAGCGGTGTTCTTAMGACATGTGTGGATGCTCCTGYAGGCACTGTGACGGCCTACTTCTGCTATCGCCAGCACTTCCGAAGCTTGTTTGATGATTTACGTAAGTATCCCATGTCTTTCTACATGTTGCTTTGACATTCTTGCYTGCCCATCAATTGTAAGTTTGTGGCACTAGGCATTGAATCTCACGAAATCGAAATGTCTTTGGTTTGCAGCGCACTTGACTTATGATTACATTCCACATTGCCCACCCCGTCCGGCCCCCTCACGACAAGTATCATATCCTGGAGAATCCAACTACGACATGGAGCAAGGGCGACCGTAGCTGTGGAGTGACTGGAGTTTGATGCCCAACTTACCATTTTAGTCGGTTCTTGCGCTTCGTCTACTCTTTTTGTGGAATCYGAACTATTTATTGTGTGCTTGAGAGTGCTTTCGAGCTGATGTAATCGTACTAATGTAATATTACCAATGGGTCGCATTTTTGCTATTCTAGATTAATGTATCACTCCCTTGCTGCTCATTCCTGGTCAAAAGTTTCATTTGCTTAGTATTTCCTGAAATGTCAATTTATTGACCCGCGGAGATCCCCGCATTATTTGAGTCACCTTGGTCAAACTTGAATATTTCGAATTTGAGTCACCTTGGTTCAAAATATCCATTTAAAGTAAGACAACAAAGGTCGACATGTTTTCTTTTTTTACTTCGTTTCAAAATTTTGAAAAAACTCAAAAAGTCACGAGTTATTGCAACTAGAAGCTCCAATCATGTGTTGGAATCCAAATAACATAGTATAGCATTTCATTTGTATTCCCTCCTTTTTAATTGGTTTTTAAAATGAAATTAAAAATAATGTTTTTCATTCAAATTTATATTTTTGGTAATTGCAAATAATGTGTACATATACATTGTTTTAAATCACAAGCATTTGTTATTTTCCAGTATAAGTTCTAAAAATATCTTTTATAGAAAAAATATTTATATGCATTCAACATTTATCACAAAATTATCAATAAATTAAAGGTTGAATTTAATTTGACAATGGTAATTTGATTTGTAGGTCATCACCATGGATATTTTGGTTGTTAAGGTAGTAAGCAAKTCCTTGAAAAGTATTTGCACTATTCTTTTCAAAGTAATGAAGATACAATTTAAAATACAACTTGGAATAATACAACAATTTAATGATGATATTTCAATAAAAGTTGTCAAAGATGATCCATAGATCATATCCATAGCTTAAATCAATAGTTTTGCACAACAATATGTTTCAATACATGGAAACTCCTTCCATATATAATCAATTGTAGATTATAAATTTGTAATTTTCATAGGACTTTTTGTTCATCAAGTTCAAAATGTTAATTTCTAATTATGGTAATTTTTAAGATTTTTATTTTGCATAGACATTTAACCCCTAAATGCCCAAGGTTTGTTTTCAACTTCTAGAAATTTGCTCCAAGTTGAACAAAAAAAAAAAAAATTGATAAATTCTATGAATTTTTTGAATTGTAAGTGTACAAATTTAAAGTAGACATGTTAGAGATTCCATTGGTAAAGAAAACACAACAATATCACTTATGAGTTGAAAGATTATAATATTTAATCCAGAGGTTGTCAAAACTACAAAAAAATTTCAATCCACTTTTCGCATGGTGAATCTAAAAAGTTCATCAATCAAAATATATGATCAATTTATAGCTTATCAAAATCTATTCCACATTTTTCTTAAATGAACTTCTTGTGCGATTTTGTCTCTAAGATCTAGAGTATTTGAGGCTCATTTCCAAGAGCCCTCAACACTAGGAAAGGTCAAGATTAGATAGGGTACCCTTGCACAAAATCTTGAGTAGAAAAGTCATAGTTATTATTTTCGTGATTGGATTTTTGATGCTAAAGCTAGACCTTAATAGGCATCTACCAAAAATACAAACTCCTAAAAATAGAAACTTAGTTAGGTTTTCTTCAACTTCAAAGTTTCGTTGACACCACATTTGGGTGCCTTGGGCATTTAGGGGTTAAGTCATTTATAAGAGGTCATTTTTTGAACTAGAAAAACAAACCTTTGTAGTGAAAGATACTAGTATTGCTTTGTAAAATATTTGCAAAGACAAATAATTCCCATCCCTGCATAAGCCCATTTAGAACCTTGCACAATAATCATGGAACATCAATAGACCACTCTAGCTGCACTCTTGAAGAATAAACAAAAATTGAGCTTTCAACATACTTCATCCATTTCATATAACTCCCATCGTTTGGCCTTGAAAACCATCATAATCCACCAAATGCTATCTATTGCTCGTGAATATTGTAGCCATATTGTTGAAGGTTAACCAAAGATTATTATTTCATAATTGGATTTACTTCATCCATTTTGTGTAGTTCCTATAATTTGCTCTTGAAAACCATTATAATCCACTTAGTGTTATTGGCTCTCTAAGAAGTAAGGTGATTGCACCTAATTGTGACAAGTTATTCATAGTTTATTCATATGATGTCCAAAAAATGCATTTTTAGGAAATTTGGATTCCTCCTTTGACTTCCAACAAGATCCAACAAAAAATTTTGCAATTCAATAATATAAACCATATTGTAAATTTATTTAGCCAATTTCAAATGGTGAGTATTTTCAACTATAAGTAGATTAGTCACTTAGTAAAGATTTCTACTGGTAGCTATATTTGCAAAGATGCAAAGAAAAACAAATCCTTCAAAAGTAAAGGTCTTATCACTACAAGAGATATCACTTCTATACATGTATTCTCAGTAATATTTCACTCAAGAGACTCCTTATAGGTCATTCCTTAAAAGACTATATTACTAGAACTATACTTAAAACATCATTTTTTCTTGTAGTGTATGTCTAAATTCTTCTTATTCAAGATATAAATCCTTTTGCCTCTAAAGGACCAAATCTACATGCCCCTCCTACAAAGCTCACAGAAGAATCAAATACTTCAATAATTTGTCCTTACTAATAGAAAAGGTGGAAAATTATCTCAACCAACAAAACTAGTGTCAACAAGATTATTTTTCTTTTATTGAAATTAATACAAAATATGAACATTTCAACATAGAATAATTACATTACAATTATTTTTTCAATCATAGTAAATTATTGTCACACACACACTTTACTAAACATAACTTAACAAACTACTCCATTACACATAAAATGGGAGCACGCCCATTGTGCTCAAAATTGTAATGGTGGTGTACATTTTAGAACTTCAATGTACACCACCATTACAATTTTGCCCACAATGGGCGTGCTCTCATTTGACCCGCAATAGGGTAGTTTACTTTACATCATATCCAACTATGTAGAGACGGTAGTTGTGGATTGAGACCATTTTTTTTCATGCACTTCATCTACTTTTTGTAGAATTGGAACTATTTATTGCTAACCTATGAGTCTCGGAATGAGGCTAGGATTCAGGTGTCAACCTTGGAATGAGGCTGGTAGATATTTTCGGAGCAAAAATCCTCGTTCTTGCACCACATATCAAGAAATTGTTGACAGATAATCTATTATCTATCCTCGCTACAATTTTGGAAGAAAAAAAGGAGATCATTCTTGTAAGCCATGCCGGCGTGGATGGTGTCCGTCCAAGCTAAGAGACTAATTTCTTGAATGCTAATGCGATAAATTTTAAAAATCCTTTTGTTGTAGGCACACCATAGCTGCCAGAGGACGGTGGAGTGTAAAATGTTGTATATAGGTTAATTTGATTCATGGAAGGGGTGTATTTGCTTTCATTGTTGAAGGAGCCGAGGTGAATGTTGGTAATGGTCTCTCTCCACGATGCGAGCTTTGGAAAATCCTGGGCAAGGCAAGCAGGGTTGTTCCGTCGAACACATATTTGGGTTTCAGTGTTGAGTTGTCCCTTTGACGTCACATGTCTTATATGTCAATCGTCGTGTGTACAGGACAATTCGAGGTTACCCACACCCAAGGGCATCCAAGTTTTCAAAAAAATTTATCTTGTGTGGGAAACCCCAATCCACGTTAGCATAGGCAACTGCGGATAAAGGGTGGGCGACCGTGGATTGAAGACACTAGGTGAATGCTCGTTTCGGGGCAACTGCACATTTCAAGGCAACTACGGGTTAAAAACACTAGTTGACTACGGGTTTTGGATAAACCATCAGCACTTGCCCACTTGTAGTTGCCTTGAAGCTAGCCAAGGTTGCTCCACACCCGAGGTCTCGAGATCCGCATGCGCCCCTACTTTGCCACACCACATGGAATCCATGTGGCGAACGGATATGGTAAAAAATTTCTTAAAAGTCAAAGCTGAGTTGACTCTGTTAGACGGACAAGGGGATCTACTTGGCATGTTAGACATCATGTTTGTCATGTTGTCGAAATGTCATGGCAAACAACTATGGCAGCGAGACGAGCAATCTTGCAATTAAATTGTCTTCAAATTGGACGAGCAATCTTGCAAGTAAAGAGTAAGTGCTTTGTGGTTTCTTCCGCATTAAGGCCGTAAYATTGGCAGGTCGAGGGAAATCCCATCACTACTCCCCAGCTAGCCTTGAATAATCCTCCAAAATTGATGAGCCACAAAAAGAATTGGTGTTTGGTCAGGTGACTTTTATCCCAGATTGTGTAAATTGCCCGTTGAATTTCTTGATCTATCAAATTGAGGAGGCCCATCTTGTATGATAGCTTGGTTTGGTGATTCCGCTTTTGGAGGCCAATACTATAATCTAAACAAGTTATAAAATTGAAGAAAGGTTGTTCTTATCCTTGATCCAGTTGTAGTTGCCAATTCCATTTTGTAGGGTCAGAGTCTAGGTTTTAAAGTTCCCCCAAAAGCCATATGAGGCCATAGTATCGTTGGTCTGGATTGACTTGCGTGTTGTGTAGGATGCCACCTACAGTAACAACTCTGACTCTCTTCAAGTCTTTGGCTGTGAGATCATCCAACTCTTCTTCTTTCGGTTCTTGTAGAAATTGAGATGTGTGCAGTGGAATCTCGTACTTGAATAGAGGTCTTGCATCTAGTAGAGGGTTGTGCCGGATTGGGGCTAACTTTTGATGACACATTCAATGATTTTAAAAGGTGGTATGTACATCATTTACTACGAGCTAGGGATCGTGTTGAGTATTTCCTCATTCCTGGCATTTGTAATCTATAGTTATATATTATTCCTTCTTCCTAACAATTATTAACTTGCAAATTCATCTACTTTGTTTAAATTTTCTACATTCTAAATTGTGAGCCAATGTGGTGGCTCACACAATAATTTGCATGTTTATATAAAATTTCAATTTGTTTTGTAAAAAATTATAATTTTAATCATCTTATTCCAAAAATTAAAATTAAATAAGTGAAAATAGAAAAATTGACCAATTTTTTTTTCAAAATTCTCAAAAAATACAAGTAAAAATGGAAATTAGTGAGAAAACTTTTCAATTGCTTATTTTCTTTTTTACACCCGTAAAAGCACAACAAAGGGTTTAAAGTCAAATTTGGCTATCTAACCAAATTTATCCTTTTATTTAATTGATGTAAAAAAAATTGATATTTTTTGCTAGTGCACATACATTTTGTTTTATTTTAAAAAATTTGATGGAAAAATCAAATTATTGTAATTTCCTAAAGGTCAAGATGGAGGTATATTCAAATTACATCAATTATACTATATATTAGAATAATTTGGAATTTTAACAATAAATGAAGGTTATAATGAAAAACTTAAATTTATTTTTCAAATTAAAAATTCATTTTGAAGGAAATAAAGATGGATGAAAAAMAAAATATGCTATGTTATTTGGATTCTAAGTTYCTAACACATTGAGCTTGCAATTGCAACAACTCATTCAATTTTCGTATTTTTTCAAAATTTCAAAATGAAATATTAGGAAGAGAACTTAACAAGCATAATTTTCTTAGGAATAATCAAATACAAAATGATTATATTAAAAGTTACAATCAAGGTTGACCACAACACATCCATTTTGGTAAACATGGACCTTTAAGRCCTTAAGGGCTAAGCACTTATGAAGTCTTTTGTACATCGCTATTGCTTTTACACGTKTTGGCCCATGTTGACATGATATGATCTTGGAAGAATGTGTTTGTGCATAGCATATAGTTTCACCTTTGAGAGAATCGCTATGAATAAATGACTSAATATTCTTAAATAAGAAATAAAATTTACAAGATAACAACATATAAATCTTACCTATGATTGCTATCCGTACAACCAAATCTTGTAAATAATCCTCAATGGATTGAAATAAATTGTCTATGGAATCCAAAAATCAACCACGTACTATATATTAAAACTTCCTCTAAACTACTATTGTAATCTATCATTGGCTTGAATTTTCCAACGATAGCTTCAATTTTGTAAAACATCCTAGGCACAAATCATAATTCATTTTAAAAGTGGCCTTTGCCTTTATGCRAGGCCCAATTATTGGGAACAATTTGCATTCATCACAACTCACTCCATTATGAAAATCACCTTCAGGGCAGAAAAACTTGCTTTCAAGACTAGCCAAAGAAGTCGGTAAAGATAATTCAGCCAACATATAGGGTTCCAAGTTTGGACAATTATTCCAAGAAAGAATCCGTAATGAAGGTATCCATCCCAAATTCTTTGGCAAAGAATGTAACAAAACACACCCATCCAAATTGAGTTGAAACAAATGATGTAACTTCTCCACTTCCTTTGGCAATGCCGCCAAGCTTGAACACCCACCTAATTTGAGAGTAGTCAATAAAGACAAGTTCCCCACTTCCTTTGGCAATGACACCAAGCTTGAGCACTTTTTCAAATTAAGAGTGGTTAAGGAAGACAAGTTCTCCAGTTCCTTTGGCAAGGCCGCCAAGTTTGAACATCCACCCAAATTGAGAGTTGTTAAAGAAGTCAAGTTCCAAACTTCAAGTGGCAATTCCACTAAGCTTGAATATCCACCCATTTTAAGAGTGGTCAAGGAAGTCAAATTCTCTACTTCCTTTGGCAATTTAGCCAAACTTGAACACCCTAACAAATGAAAAGTGGTCAAAAAAGAAAAGTTCCCTACTCCCTTTGGCAATGCCACCAAGCTTGAACACCCCTTCAAATCGAGAGTGGTCAAGGAAGACAAGTTTTTCACTTCCATTGGCAATGCCACCAAGCTTGAGCACTTTCTTAAACTGAGAGTGGTTAAGGAAGACAAGTTCTCCACTTCTTTTGGCAAGGCTGCCAAGCTATTCAACTTCCACCTTTGAAGCAGAGTCCACAAATGATTGAATGGTACTCCAATCACGTGTGGTGATAATTACTGTGGTACCTTCACTAGCTTGAACAATGTAGGGAGGTGCAATATCATGCACTTGAGCTTCATCCTTGATGTCATCCAATACTAAAAGAACTTGTAGTTGAACCAAAAGCTCTTTCATCATTTCTTGCGCATGTTTCAAATTCTTCGGTTTCTGATCATTCCCAAGTTCTGGTAATATCTTGCACAATAAGTCATAGGAACTTGGATAGTTTTTGCATTTTGCTATAAAGCAAAATCCAGTGTATGAGCATGTCACTGTTACATCCTCAAAGATTGCCTTTGCTAGTGTGGTCTTTCCAATTCCACCTGGGCCAACAATGCCTATATAATTCATTCTCAAAAGCCGTCTAACTTTAGATAATTGGTGATCTAAATCAATTGGGATTTCCTCTTGAGATGCAATTGATTCTTTCACCTGTACAAATACAAAATTCAAATTTATTAAAATATCTTCATAACAAACTAAAACATTGCATTTAAAACAATAAATGCCAAACATCATAAAGTTTTGTAAAGGAAATGTTACTAAAGAAGTCATGTAGTACAAGAATTGCATACCTTAAGAACCTGGTTCATGATGGTCTTGGAACCCCTTAATGCAGAGGATGGACCAAATTGTGGAACCATCTTGCGTAAATATGTTCCATTCAAAAACGACTTCTTTAAATTTGTGAGCCTCTCACAAATAATGGAAAATGGTGGCCGTTCAAGAGGGTCTTGAGCCCAACATTCTTCAATTAAGTTTGTTAATTCTTCACAATTGTTCGGAAGGGCCGGTCTAAAGCTTTTGTTTCCAATGCCATGTGTATGTGATATTTGATCATAAAAGTCTCTTCGTTTCAAACCACAGTATGGAACCTTGCCAGATAGAATCTCTGAGCAAATCATGGCAAATGACCATACATCAGCTTGAAATGGATACAATGGTGTTCTTCTCCCCTTGATCATTTCTGGGGCCATGTAACCTATTGTTCCAATTGTATACTTTGATGGCTTCGGATGCTCAGGATTGTTATAGATCCCCAATTGAGAAGTTCCATAATCAGTGACCTTGAATACATGACAAGGATCCAAATCCTCCATAAATATTGAACTAGACAAGACATTATCAGGTTTCAARTCAAAGTGAGCAACTTGCATGTCATGAAGGTAGTACACACCCTTTGCAATTTGGTGCATGATGTCAATTGCAAGAGTATAGGGTAAAGGTCTTTTGGCTTTCTTCAATACTTGAGACAAGCTTGATTCCATCAACTCCATCACCAAATGCATCTCATAAATTTCTTTTCCCTCATCATTTAGGCGTCTTGTTTTGTGAATCCCACAACCAAAAAATTGAACAAGATTAGGATGGCTTAAGACTGCCAAGATGTTAGCCTCCTTCCGAGAATTGGAGAGAAATTCAAGGTCACCTTCCATCACTTTTGTAGCACTTGTAAGCCCTAACCAATTGGATTTGAAGACATGTCCAGAACTTCCTTGACCAATTTCTTTGATAAATTTTGGTGATTTGAAATCAAGGGGAATTTCCAAATCATCCAAGTCTCCTCCAATAAATCGGTCCAAGTTTTTAAGTCTCAATAGTAGATGTTGGGCCATTTCATAATCCTTTGACACTTCCCCTAGAAGAACAAGTTCAAGTTTCTTCTTCAGAACTTCTCCGTCTTCAAGGACTTGTTCATGGGTAGTAGCATCAAACTGAATAGGTACCATTCCATCCACTTGATTTGGATGAAGAAATATGTATACATCACGTGTTGCATTGTAACAACACTTCAAATCCATAAGCAACTCGCGAAATGTTTCTTTATTTTGGAGTTGGAATACAGCTGAATGAGACCAATGATCTTGTTCAATGCAATTTTTTCCAACAATCTCTATTTTCTTTTGAAGACAACGCAATTCTTCAAAAATAGATTGGAACTTGAGGTCCTTAGTAGCACTTGACAACATTTTGTGAATACCCTTCATAGCTTGTATGAGTTTTTCATAAAGATGTACACATTGATTCTTATTCAAGACTTCTGTCTTTGAAGATGCTTCCATATCCTTCAAGCATTTCTCAAGAATTGGAATAATGATGCAAAGTCTTTTACAATACTCACTTTGCACTTGTAAGAAGTCCTTGTCTTTCCTGTTGAAATTTCCACATCTAATGTCAATGAGATATTTTTAAGCAATATGCAAAAAGAAAATACCTTGTAATAGGGAATATATTAAGCAAATGTGTTGTACAAATTAAAAGACATTAAACACAAGTAATGTAGTTGTATATCTATTGAAATCACAATACATACTTTCAAATTTGATTACACAGATGAATGACTAAAACAAGATTGCTTGTAGTGTCCAAACTAAATCAAATAGAGAACTATGCAAAGATCTCGTAATTGAAACAATATTTTGTTCTAACATGTACTTTTCAATTGCTAGCACTTACTAAATAAAAATTTTGCTCACCAGATGAACCAAGCGAAGCCAAT
This sequence comes from Pleurozium schreberi, assembly GCA_006891605.1. NCBI lineage: Eukaryota > Viridiplantae > Streptophyta > Bryopsida > Hypnales > Hylocomiaceae > Pleurozium > Pleurozium schreberi. Next base: position 216,086 of record VACF01000656.1, read on the forward strand.
GTATCTCCAAAAGGTGAACACTATGAAGAAGCTTGCTGCGAATATAAAAATGAACTCCATTTTGTACAATAAACAGAGCAGTATTTCAAAAATCTATAATGTCTTCAAAACAAATCCAACATAAACAGTTTAGAAAATAATGTTCAATTAAAAACAAATAGCAAAGGTCCAAAAGAAATTTATTTTAACAATATATTTAAATTCAACTTGAAATAAGAGTCATATCAAACTACTTGTCGGGGTCTACACAAATCTAGTATCATTAAAGTATAGAAGAACTAGTACCATCCATAATCATAGCCAAGATTTACAAGCGAAAAAAATTTATATTAAAAATAAAAATTTAGAATACGGCAAGAGCAATTTAATTACCTACATTAACATTTTAACATTACTATCAAAGAATGATTAGTATTTTGTAATATACAACAATTTATGATGAAAATTGCATCCAACAATATCAAAGAATGTCCTCTATCACAGAGTTAAAAATGGAACCTTAACTCACCAAATAAATTCTTAGGTTGTATACATTTGGCTTAAAAACTATTTTGGTAATTGATGTCAACCAATTTAAACAAAATTGAACGAGAATTTTAAGAGTCACATAAGCAAATACAATCGATTTGAGCAAATTTAACATGTTTAACCTCTCATTTCAAGAAACAAATGGTGGTGGCTATAAAGTCACCAACATTTAGTTTTCTACCAAACTTATTAGAGATCAATTTGCACACACATGAGGATGAAAGTAACAAAGTGAATTTAATGCAATCAAGATAGTCATCCTCCCATTTCTCAAGGCAAAATTATGGGGACCAACTTTAGAAATCTAAATCAATATTTGTTGAAATTACACCTACAAGCAGCTCAGACACACACACACACACATCAATAAGCAGCAGGCACGCGAATCTCAGTGACACGTCGCGCTGCCAGTGGCTTTCCGCAACGCAGTTCTGTACCAGAACTATCGACTCTAGCATGCAATGAATTTTTTTTTCAAATCCGACGTGTTCCGACCTACTCGGTTGACACATGAGCTCGGACAGGGTTTGCCGGGTTCAATGTTCTTCCCAGCGGGGCACTTGTTCGTCAACAAAATCCTGTAATTCGTCAAGTGCTTCATTGGCAGAATACGATTGATTATGTCTTTGTCAACGAAGACAATCATCGCTCATTGCTTTTTTGCGGCGTTTACAATACCGTTACGTTTTAACAGATCATGATGTAGATTAAACGTCTTCCTTCAAAGAGCAATTAATTGAATTTGTTACAGACGAGAATCTCTTCATGGAGGTTGAGTTTGTCCCATGCGATTCATTACTGTGGAAATATGCGGAGGGGTGAACATTACACCTCCTTCAGTCGTTAATCAATTCATCAAAAAATCTCCAGAAACCGTCTAGGTCCTGAGTGCCATTTTGAGCCTTCACACTAGTACAAGAATTCTGACCTTGAAGATGGAGAGCTTGTTTTATGGACCAGTACTTCGAATAATATTCACCTGTTTTTCCTACAGGAGATTGTTTCTGCTTCAGGTATTGATACCGAGCCACATGTGAGCTCAAATAGACTCTACACCCCATCATGTCTAACAGTTGGTCTTCTGCAAGCAAATAGCAACAAACTTGGGATGGGAAGAATGACGTCGAGGAAGACGTTCTTCCTCCGAAGAGCCCCTGGGCGAGCATGCAATTGCAGGATCCTAATAATCCTAAGCGCTCTAAGCATCACGACTCTGCTCTTGATCGGCCTAGAATACGATCAAATCAGAATCCTCTTTCAGTATCCATGAAAGCCAGGACATACAAGATCTCGAACGTTCCAGAATCGATTGACGCAATCAAACAAGAAACCGCAACAGTTCAACCTGATTTCCAACTGACTTCAGGACGAAGCAAAAAAAAAAGAAGCTCCTAAATCCAAGCACCAAAGCAACGCACAGACAAGCTCCTAAAATCAGAGCCCCAAAGTGCTGTTTACATATTCAAAACAAGAAAGCGCCCACAAGGCGCAAAACAAATGACAGTAGGGAGCTAGGTGGGTAACTAAAGAGGTAGGTACTGTAGATAATTCATAATTTATTGACACGTGGCCTCACCTCGATTCACATGTCTGCTGGTTACGTGACTTACGTCCAATAACCTTCTCTCGGAGGTTACAGTCCGTAAACAGAGAAAGGAAATCTGCACCTAACTCAAACCACCACACCACCTCAAACTCTCAACACAAGCTTATACCACTAGTTTAATAACCTCACATTCTCACTCCAAGCTCCAGTCACCATATCCGCCATTCGGCGACCTCACGAAGACCTCAAAAAATAACCAGCAGCCTCAGAACACTCTACATCCCAAACAAACCAAGGAGAAGAGCTTTCCCAATCAACATTCACAGATCTACGCCACTCAGATCTTCCATTTGGGGTCGTTAGTTAGAAAGTCCAGCGATGAAATGAACCAGTCAGAAGAGAAGCAGCCGGACAACAGGCTTCCACAAAAGCTCGAAACACAAGCGACCGTATATTGTCCGGATCTCCCTTCGAACGAAATCACGGAAACGAACACCGGACGACACATGCGAATGTGATACCGAACTCCTGACGACATCCAGATCTCTAGCTTCYAATCCAACAAGCCACCTTCGCGGTATCCTACTGAAAAACAGGCGAGAAAGAGAAGCTTTGCAATGAACCAGGACACAACCTCAGGAGTGTGAACTTACGGATGCTGACGGTGGCGACGATGCAGGAGAGTTTGCAGTAAAGGTGAGAGCGTGCGTGACCATGCACGTGGAGATGTTCCGACGATGTGGCTTCGGCGGTGCAAAAGCTTGATCAAGATCTCGAAGGCAGACACATCCAGAGTGGGAAAAGAAAAAGAATTGCAGAGTTCGGCAAAGGAGAGAACGCCATAGCCAGTGTGAGGGAGGCAGGGACTTGGCAACAATGGGGTCTGCTCGCGTGCAGAGAGAGGGGACTTTATGAGGAAGATGCCCGGGATCCGTAGCCAGATTCCAGGATTCCACAGGCAGAGGAAAAGCTTCCGAGGTCTTTCCAGTTGGCCATGGCTGAGCCATTCCTCTTTTGTTGGGGACAAGAAGAAAGCTCCAAAAGAATCTCCAGTAACGTAAATTCACACGAACACGCTCTAAAAGCACACGAATAAGCTCTGTGGCATATTCGATGTGCTGTAAAAATGAAAAACAATTTTTGCACATTAGTGAAGGAATATGAATCGAAATGCAAGTGGTTCCATAAATTTTAGAGGCATCAAAAACTATTTACATACTATTGTGCTATGTGTCATTGCCATAGCCAAAATAAAAGTTAAAGTGATTTCTTTAATTTTTAATTGTTAAAGACTTTGAAATTCCATAACTTTTGCACCTTTAAGGTCCAAACACCAAGAAACCAAGCGCTTGCACACCTCCTTGCCGAGTGCTTTCCGATAGTACCAAGAACGCCACTGACGGACACGTGGTCCATGAGACCTCAACATAACAACAAGCAAAACAAAACAAACAACCTAACTTAAGGTATGGATTTTCAAAGATGCAAAGTTTAGGGTGCTAAAAGTGTCATGTAGGTGATGCCAAAATCCATTTAATGAGCTTAAAGAAATAACATCAGTGTTGTCAAAACATGTCACTCATAAGTCTACAAAGTGTTTCCAAAAGTGACTACAAAGGTTGCCGCCTCCACAATACTATGAAGTTAGTTGCTCACTACTCAAAATAGCCTCCAACTCCACCTTAAACATGTCTTTTTAGTGTTYACCATTTGGGRTAATACTCCCTATTCATTTTCCCTTCCAAAACATGGGGCAATTTTSACCASTGGTCYATTTTAGGTGTAGTTACTWTAGGGGCCAAAGAAGCAGGAATTTCTTAAATTTACCACCAATTTCACTTCATGCACGTCATCTTACAAGTGTTGGTTGAATGTAAGAGTTGATAAATTTTCAGATTCAAAGGCAATACTAGTTTGTTTTGTGTTGTTTCCATAGTATAATAAAAAGAATAGAAGTAATTTTTAAATTTTGAATTCATTCAAATTTTGAAATTCAATATCTTTTCTATTTCAAGGAATGCCACAAAACAAAGTTTATGTACCCCTCTTTGGAAAAAACTTTCCAACAGTACCAAGAACATGACTGGGGACACATGGTTCCAAAAATCTGAATGTAACAATCAAACAAACAAAATGAAACAAACAACCTAATTGAATGTATGGATAGTCTCCAGTCTACAATAATAGGAGAGCTATGGCTTTGCCCTATTGTGCACAAGGGTGGATGGTTTGGCTTTAGAATTTAAAAATATTGAAATCAAAAGAATGAAATTTAACCTCTTTCACTTAATTAATGAATTTGTGATTCAAAAGAAAGTGTTGGAATGTAAAAAGTGTCAAAGAGTGAAAAATGATTGTGTCCAATATTGTGTCCAAGTCAAGACAATTTTCAAAAAATGAAAAGCACATTAACAATTTGTATTTGTTATGTTCAAATACAAAAATGATACAAATTTGGTCCTTGGTTTCCATTCAATTTTCAAGTAGCCGACCATCCAAACATCAACAACCTACAAAGGGTGGTTGCTTGTCTTTGTGGTCATAAATACTTCAATTAATTTTCCAGAAGCCTTTGCGCCAACGCGGGGTAGTTCCCGCTTGCCTCAGAACAAAATCAATGGCACACAACACTTAGAATGTTGCTTGGCCGTGTTGCTATGGGGCTGCTCTTAGATAGTGAGATGAGCATCATGGATTCAAATTTTGTTGGCTATGGGGTGGTCTACAGACCTTGTTGGGCCATGGAAAACTGAACACTTCAAAAATTCTTAGCAAATTCATACTTTATTGAAAAAATATAATTTCAAATGCACTTGCTATTTCTCACACTTGTCTTTAAGTGGAGAAAATATTGAAAAATTCAACAGTAGAGGAGACCAAACTCCAAATTCACAATGGGTTGTCTCATCTTAATATTCACCCCTTCCAACCCAAAAAATACTTTACTTGCGCAAACTTTGAAAATGTTTAAACGGTTGATAAGGCAGAACCATCCATTTCCAACTAGTGCCCCATAGCAAACCTATAGATTGACTTATTTCCAACCAAGGCTAAATTTTTTTTTTCTCCTTTTCAAGGTTGGGACTAAAAGTTCATGATACATGTCCCAAAGTAGTGCAAAAAAAAGTAGGAAGCAGTGAGTGGAAAAGTAGTTTTTTGAATGATTGGAATTGGAAGAGTCTAGAGATTGGCTACGGGTCTCGACTCTGGAGCACTTTCTGCCTTTCAAAATTCATGATAATTTTAATTCATGCAATAAAATTACCAATTTTTTTGCAATCCCTGTCATTTTTATCAACACCCCTCTAAAAATATTTACCTTGCATTGCTCCAGATTTGTCCAAAATTCGTTATTTGGTCGGTTATAGGTGGTTCTACCTTAAGTCAAACTGATCTTACTCCATTTAGTGTCATCCCTAATTGAATGTCACCATGCAAGGTGTCAAGCAATGTTAAAATTGTTGGTTTCCCATAAGGTAAGACAGCCCATTGTGGTCATAATTTGGAGTTTAGCCTCACGCTACTGTTGAAATTTTTCAATTTTTTCCTCACTTAAAGACAACTGTGAGAAATAGCAAGTGCAATTGAAATTATATTTTTTCTATAAAGTATGAATTTACTAGGAATTTTTGAAGTGTTCAATCTTTCATGGCCCAACACGGTTTGTAGACCACCCCATAGCCAACAAAATCTGAATCCATGATGGTCATCTCACTACCTAATGCAATCACAATATTTTCTAACATGGGATGCCTAAAAATTCAATCCTTGTAATGAATTTCACACTACAAAGTTGGAAGTGCCTTATGCGGTCACTAATCACTCCATCTCTATCATGTAAGAGATTGATTGTGGCCCAGATCTCACAAAACTAAAAAAACACACAATGGGGCCACTTCATAGGTGACCAATATGGAAGAAATAACTGCAATGGGTTGTCTTACCTTACATGGATGCTACAGAATTCGTCCAAACCTTTCTTGAGTTCAAAATTGTGCATGATASACTAAAGAGTGTGAAGAGAGTAATTCACAAGAGAAACTAATAAAGCAAGAGAAGTAGAACATGCATTATGCAAAGTTAACGAATTAAGACAAGTTCAAGTGTTTATTTGTAAGAATGAAGTCGCCTTCATATAGTGCCATGATGGTGCTAATATAACTACCAAAGATTGGGAATCTGAAAATCACATCACTTGTGCAGTTGTGCTCCCCTTCTAAAGGCCCTCAACAAATCATTTGATCCCGATGACTGTCCCGAGACGGTGAAGAAGATGTGGGAGTCCTTCATAAATGACCATGCGGAGGAGACAGTCGAGGCCACGGTTTCCCAGGATTTCCGGAATGAGTATCTCTGCAGGGTCATGGATGAGAGAACCTGGGACATTACAAAGGTTCTTACGGACTCTTCCGTAAAAACTAGGCCGGGAGCTAGGTGTGGTGAAGGGAAGACCCATATGTACTTTTGGTTTCTATTTAAGGTCACATCTGTCGGAGCCCGTGCAAAATTCCTCGAGCAACACAAATTGAAGCGTCTATTTGACGCATTGGAATATAGGGACGCTAGTGAATAGGTTTGTAGAGCAAGATTGCCAGCGGTTCTCATAACAGATGCTGCTGGATTTCACGACGTCCTCACTCATCTGCAAAAGCGATGTGACAAGTGCAAGGTCCGCATGTGGGATTGGCATGTAATAAACTATATTCTCGATGTCGTAGATGGATTTCCCAAACCGGCTGCTGGAACAAATTACAACGTCTTTTTGGTCTTCCTCTTCGCCTACGACCCAGATCAAGGCTCAACGAGTAGCTTCCACAGCTTCTTCCCACGTTTCAAAGATATTGATGTTGTGTATTTATCAAGGGACATGGAGGAAATGAGTACTCTTTACAGGCGGCCTATAATGCCTTGGTTCTCGATCGCAGCGTCGATTGAAATATTCTCTGGCCACATCAGCGACAATATGGTCTTTGTCAATGTCAATGGAGGTTACGAGATCACGTTTCTTGGACTGGTAACCCCTAATCCGTGTTCTTTTTGCCTTGCCATGTCTTTGTCATTTTACTATAATGCGAATTCACAAACTGCCATTGCTAACCTTCGGTCCTCAAATTTTTGCCAGCACAACTCTACGAAGGTCATTGAAATTGTTGACAATGCAGAGATGCAGTCGAAGTCACTCACAGTCGCCAGGCAAATTTGGGACAACCTCAACATTCAGAGGCAGGAAACAGCCGGCGAGGACAATCCCGAAGTAGAGGGGGGCAAAGGAGGCAAGGATGGAGCAAAGGAAGACCAGACACGAGGTTAGAGTGACAATGAAGCTCCAAATTCACCTGTACACGGTGACAAAAGCTCCTCATCAGAGGAGACAGAGTCTGATTGCGAGCCCCTCGAAAGAAAGGTTAGTCGCCATACCTAACCATCGGGAGATCTCCCAATGGCAGTTCCTGAATGCGCATTATGACCATCCTCTGTCTATGCAGTTAGCCATCGGGAGATCTCCCGATGTCAGTTCTTGAATTCATGTTCCTACTAGCCTTAATATAGAGAATCTCATGCGTTCCACGCCTTGCAGAGTTGAACCCCACTGCCATCGCCACCTAAAAAGGACTTGGTGCAGCTAACTCAAGCGTATGACTCACAGAAGAGGTCCAGAAAGAGAGATACACTAGAGAAGACGAAGCCGGTGAAGGCGAGGAAAGAATTGGGCTCAACCCCACTTCAGAAGAAGTTAGGTCGGCGGGAAGAGCTAAGGACCAAGCAAAGGCTGAATGTTGACCTCACGGAATCTGACCATGTTGACGCTCCCCCCCCCACTCTGGAGATGTGTATGGAAGGAGTGCAGTCCCTGTCGTCTCCACCCCTAAATCACGAGAGGCCTAGGATGCTGCGGAGAGGACCCCGGAACCAAGTAAAGTGGCGTCTATTCTTCTTGCCTGTTCAGAAGGATGTGTTCCTCAATCCTCATACAGCTACGGAGCTGGCAAGTGAGGCCGTGGTGGAGAGCACAGACTCCGGTCCATTAGGAGGAGAGCCGCATGGAAATGCAGCGGGAGATCTCCCGATGCCTGTTGAGCGGGAAGTTACTCGTACTCATGAACAGACGAAGAAGGTGGAGCCAGAAGGTGATGCCTCAGAAGATTTGTTGATGCCAACTGTGGAGGACTTGACTACTGGTCCTATTGTGTCCGTGGCAGTTTAGTTGCAAGGAGGTTCATTGGCAGATCTCCCAATGCTTGAGGCCAAAGGGCAATCCTCCATTGTTGAAATGCCTACCAAAATTCTTGACGATGCCATGTTGGATCTCAGACAAATGAGTTCGGAGGCTCCTACACCGAAGGTGAATCCATTCATAGCTGTTCCACACCCTGGGCTGACTTACGCTGAGAGAGTCTTCATCAGGAATAGGTTGAAAGATCTTGTTGATTTGCCGAGTCACCATAAATGTCAAATGCGCAATCTTGGAAGTAAAGAATCCTTTGATATTTTGGCCGCGTGCGGGGCTATTAATTTTCTTTACAAAAGCATTGTTGATACCGCCTCTGACCATATATCGCAGGCGGCAGAGTCGGAGTTAGGCGGATTCGACACTCGTTTGCCTTCAACGGTTCAAGGGAGCGAGGGAAATCAGACTAGACCGGACGACAGCAAAGGTGCTTGAGGTGACACCCTATGTTCTTTAGGGCCTTTGACCTAAAATGGGTGTTGTTCATGCTAGACTTATGTCTAACATTGCCATGGTATTTGGGACTGCAAATTGTGCTGGACCTTCGAGGAAGCCACCTGCAACACCGGAAAAGCTAGCTCCACGAATCTATACAATGGTCCTGGATTTAAATGGACTTCTTCTTTATAGGTCCTTTCCCCGTAATTGTCTCCATATTGATAGGCATCCAAGTGTCACTACCTTTCTGAATTGGCTACGTTGGAAAGCGCAAGTTGCATTCTGGAGTAGTGTATCGCCGAAAAACATGGACGATTTGTTAAGCATCGTGCTTTCAGATGCTACTTTTGGTCCTAGAGATGTCATTTCTCTATCTCAAGGGGCATGCACTAAATCCTCATACAGGGACCCAAGTGCACTGCATAAGCCAATCTTCTTGAAGGACCTTACGACGTTTGTGCGGTTTGCTGGTTTGTCTACATTAGAGAACATTCTGCTAATTGATGATATTTCAGTAAAAAACATCATGAATGATCCGCACAACGCTATTTTCCCTAAGTCCTACTGCAGGGATACCAATGACAACTACCTATGTATGCAGTTGCTCCCTTGGCTTGATGGTCTTTTTAAGTCAAATGAGAAGGTGCCAATGTATGTGAAGAGTAACCCGCTTTTCGGTGGACAACCTGGCGTGGAGCCCTTGTCGAAGGAGGGCTTCGCAATCCTATCTAGAGTTATGCATTGATTTCCTACTGTCGAAAGCATCATCGGGAGATCTCCCGTCAATGGATTCGTTGTTTTATGGCATTGAGACTATAGATAGACCTAAGTACATATTGTTAATGCAATTGTAAATGCACTTGTAAATTGTATTTTGAAACAATTATGTGAAGGTTTTGAATTCTGAACTAGAAACTTAATGATATGGATAATTACCATACTTGTACTTTGACATCAATCATTGTAATTGAACATTCAATATGCAGAATAAATTAGCGCACTTTTGCACCCACTGTTCATTGCATTTCAGTTTTGGTCCTTCGGTTCATGTTTGGTTTCTATTCCATTTAGAGAGTTTCTTACGTGCATGTTATTCCTTACTTATTCCTCACATTTCTTGTACACTCATACTTGGTGAGCAGTGGCYACAATGGACTTCTACTTGCTAGTTTACTCAACACATTTAAGGTTGAGAATTCCTTAGTATGTGCTGACTTCCACATATTTGATATTCGATTTCTGGTATTGTATGTGACTGTCTATATACTCCAACTTCATTGAGACATTTCTAGCCTTATTGGAAGGACTCCCGCTGAGGCTAAAGGTGATTAGTAATGTGTGTCCATTCGGATATCATTTGGATATCAACTTCATTTGGATATCTCCCCATTGTTAGAAGTATTAGTGTATTGAGTGTGTAATCTAACTTCATCGGGAGATCTCCTGTTGTTTTGAGTCTCACGGTGTGATGAATTGACCTATTTGCTGAGTTTGGTCGATGCAGAAGGTGGTTCTCGTTGTTCTGATAGGTGCTCTATGCGTTGAAGGTGGCGTTTTGGATCTTCCTGAGGACCTAAACGTACCTGCTGTTTTTTGTAGTTTTCTTAAACAACTGATTCACTAGACTCACTGTGGGTTGTGGTCCTCCATGAATATTTGTACTTTGGGAGCGCTTTTGCTGCGGCTTCTTCCTCAGAGTACTGTGAAGGGGTTCCTCTATATTTCTAGTGTGGACAAACCAAAGAAGAATGACCCCTATCCAGACCGTGGTGAATTAGTGAAGTATATCTTAGGTTGCTCTAAATGGCAGAACATTATTTGGAACCAATCTATAGTTGTACTTGAGTTAAATTGCTCACGTCTAGCTGGATTTAACTTAGTATTAGTTGGATTGAAAGATTTTGGCAATCTAGTTTAAGGATATTGTATGGTTTGAAACAAATATAGTTCAAGCTGCCTCACCTAAACTTGACCGTTGCATGTGCATCGTTGCAAGGAGATGAGTTTGCTTTGGACAAGGTGTTTAGGAATTTTGAATGGTTCGGTGGAAACAACCATCGTCACGGGTTCTTGCGGATTTGCATTCTATGTGTAGGATTTAGGGTTTGGTGAATTGATGTTTCTGTGTGGCTTCGACTTTCATGAGAGCATGACATGGAACCTGTGGTCAACATGCGATGAGAACTTATTGCCGCCTTCTGCTTTCAAGTAATGCAATTATTTGAATTGGACAGTTGGATTTTGTAGAATGCAGATGGGAAGATATAGCTACACAGAAAAATTCAACCAAACAACACAAAAAAGCAAGAAATGGAGGACCAAGTAAACAAACTTTGACTACAATAGACATATATCCAAATTCAAAATCAATTTATTTCTCTTGAGCGACATAAATTTTCTCTACTATAATTATAATCACCTAGGCGGCCAATCACATTGACTTTTAAAATTCACAAAGCAAGGACCAAAAATTGAATAACCTAGTTATGAACACATCAACTACAATAGCAACGAGAGTAAACTTGCTACTAGGAAAAAAATAACTCCTTGCATGGCCATCTTCAACAAAGAACTTCAAGCTTTGAGTTTAATATTCTTTTGTGAAGTCTTTTCACCACATTTTGAAGCTCACACCAAAAGGATGCATACTATATGGACAAGGGGGCTTGCAGCTAATTCTAACTAAAATCTACCAAGTTTTGATTTTCACTTCTTTACAAAAAACATCATTGAAGAAAATGCAAAGATATCAACCACTTTGAATATCTCCCTCCAATCATTTCCAACCAATGCAATTGTTTTCAAGCAATGATCAACACCATAACTATATTTGCAAATGATGACAAATTACAATGAAAATTCTCAAATTCCAATTGCATGCAAAAGTCATGGTCAAGGGAATCAAAAAATAAGATAGCAAGCAATTGGTAAAGATTGCCAACCTAGTCACCAATAATCACCACAAGAACACACGCCATCTTGGAAGTGGTGAAAGCGATTAGCATCCCTCACAACAATCTCTCGTTCAGTCACCTTTGAAATAAACTTGGTTGCTGTATGACAGTCAGAACACACTCGAAGGTTTTTGAACACCCGAATTGGCTGTCTAGGGGGTGCCCGCAGGAGTCCATAAGCAATAGCCAACTTCTCACTATGGGAGCAAAGAGCAAGCTCTTTCTCCTCCTCATCAATGTTCCGCAACACTAGCCGGGTATCAGGAATGTAGCCTTCGGCCTTAATTGTCTCACTCAATCTCCTCAGCTCAGCATAAATCTCCTTCGCTTCCGAGTGAGATGTATCTCCTACAATGAAGTCATGGACCTTGTTATCAACTTCAATCCAACTACGCCCTGGCTCCTTGCGTATACCTCTCTCCTGCATCATAGTGCGCACCCACAACACATCCTCCCACTTGCCAGCAGCAGCATAGATATTTGAGAGAAGCACGTATG